>JAAKHE010000873.1:32856-63241 GCA_011039315.1 Vitis labrusca | reverse complement strand
AATTAAAAATATGGAATTCATCTAAGGAGATTAATTAAATAATTGAATTAAAATCATAAACGCATTCAAATTATAAAATATTAAAATTAAACTAAATTGAAATTAAACTCTATCTTATGAGATTATTTAAAATGATGAATTAAAATCAATAAATGCATTTAAGCTAAAAGCAAGTTAAAATCAAACTAATTGAAATTAAAAAAAAAAAAACACACAAACTTTATTTGGCATGATTATTTAAACTAAGAATTAAGATCAACTAATGCATTTAAACTAAAAACGAATTAAAATCAAAGTAATTGGAATTAAAAAACACAAACTTTATTTAACGTGATTATTTAAACTAAAGAATTAACATCATTAACACATTCAAACTAAGAGAATAAACTAAAACTAAATTAATCCAGAATTAAAAATATAAATTTTATCTCACGAAAGTATTTAAACTAACAAATTAACATCATAAACACATTTAAACTAAGAGTAAAAACTAAACTAATCCGAAAAAAATAAACATTATCTCACAAAACTATTTAAACTAAACAAATTAACATCATAAACACATTTAAACTAAGAGAATAAATTGTAACTAAATTAATCCGAAAAAAATAAACTTTATCTCACAAAACTATTTAAACTAACAAATTAACATCATAAACACATTTAAACTAAGAGTAAAAACTAAACTAATCCGAAAAAAAATAAACTTTATCTCACAAAACTATTTAAACTAACAAATTAACATCATAAACACATTTAAACTAAGAGTAAAAACTAAACTAATCTGAAAAAAATAAACTTTATCTCATAAAACTATTTAAACTAAACAAATTAACATCATAAACACATTTAAACTAAGAGAATAAATTGTAACTAAATTAATCCAAAAAAAAATAAACTTTATCTCACAAAACTATTTAAACTAACAAATTAATATCATAAACACGTTTAAACTAAGAGAATAAATTGTAACTAAATTAATCCGAAAAAAAATAAACTTTAACTCACAAAACTATTTAAAGTAACAAATCAACATCATAAACACATTTAAACTAAAAATAAACTAGAATTAAACTTATCGGAATTAAAAATATAAACTTTGCCTCACAAAATCAATTAAACTAAATAATTAAAATCACTAACATATTCAAATTAAAAATAAACTAGAATTAAACTAATTGGAATTAAAAATATAAACTTTACCTCACAAGATCAATTAAACTAAAGAATTAAGATCGATAATACATCCAAATTTAAAATAAACTAGAATTAAACCGATTGGAATTAAAAATATAAATTTTACCTCACAAGATCAATTAAACTAAAGAATTAAAATCACTAACACATTCAAATTAAAAATAAACTAGAATTAAAAATATAAACTTTATATCACAAGATCAATTAAACTAAAGAATTAAGATTGATAACACATTCAAATTAAAAATAAACTAGAATTAAACTAATTGGAATTAAAAATATAAACTTTATTTGACATGATCAATTAAACTAATAGATTAAAATCACTAACAAACTTAAATTAAAAGGTAGATTGGAACTAAACTAATTGGGGATTTAAAAAGAAAATAATGTAAACTTTAACACAAAGAATTAATCAAAAATTGAAATTTCAAAAAATCTAGGCTAAATAAAAGTACTACATAGACAACTAACTTGTGAAGTGAAAGAGAAAATCCTCTCTTGGTGATTAAAGTGGCAGCCCGAACTCCGTCCAAAGTCCCTTGCTCTCTTCCAAAATTCTACGTGCTTTCTTTAAAAAAATTCTTTCAGCGTATTCTCCTCTGAAAAATTCTGCTTTTTGTTTGGATCTCTCAATAAATCCCCTTGCCAAAAGAAATCAATTCCTTCGTGTGTTCTCTCTGTCCAAAAAATTGCCCCTTCTCTCTAAAAAATCCTGCATGTGTCTTCTCTACCCCTATTTATATGGCAGCACCTTTCTTCTATGGGATATTCTATTTCCTTTTTTTAATGCACATGGATATGGAAAACGCATACATGGTGGCTCATTGGGAGATTCCCTCAAGGATGCAGTCGTGTCTTATTTGGTGAGTGATCAAATCCTTACCATGTTGACTTTTATTTCTAAAAAAACAAAAAAATTTCTCCTCACAACCCACTATATGCATGTTGTGCACAAAGTGGCCACTTCCTTCCAATGGGTAGCATGGTTGACCACTTATTCAGAATGAGTGAATGGTGCATGAATTCATTCAGATCGTTGTCCTTATGTGGTGCGGTTGGATTAAGAATGCAAGTCGCATGTCCAGGATTCCTCAAGAGTGCGTGCTGAATGTTTGTGTATGAATCTGGGTTGATTCCATCTTCTAGATGTGAAAACATATTTTTAAATACTATCCACTTCTCAGCTTCATCGGTCAATAGTTTGACCACACCATCTTCACTTATCTCCAGTAGACCCTTGTCAGCGTCAGCAACGAGAACCTCACCGGCGTGACCGAGAGCAACGCCGAGAGGTCTTCTACCTGTGAAGGCCCAGCCATGGACGACCAAGTCATTCAAAGTGACTTTCTTAATCAAGCCATCAGCACAACCTATGTAGATTAGGTGTGAGTTGGTATCATAGGCTATGTCCTCTGGACCCAACAGCTTCCCAAGCCCGATCATCTCAGATCCTTGCAACATACGAGAATTGATAAGATTCGAGTATTAAATAGGCTCGGCCAGCTTGCTTGTCTTTCTGTCTTACTGCCACGGAGAAGAAATTAACCCAATCTGATTTCTCCCTCTGATCCTCCACTACGAGGAGATATATCTTCATTTTATATCCATTCAAATTTGTGGGTCCCGGATGTTGCGTGTCTCATCCACTCTAAATAATAATATCATTCCACGTAGTGGGTCTGATTTTGATTTGTTCTGTTTGTTTCCATTTTATTTTTATTATTATTTCTTGGGCTAGATCTCCTCTTCTTGCTCGGTCTCATGCAAAATTAGAAATAAAATTGAAACAAGAAATCATGTCATTAAGAGTCCAGATCAAAATGGAATAGAATAAAATAACATAAAATGTCAAATCACATAGCCACAAAATCCAAGATATCAATTCATGGAATTAAAGAATAAATAAATAAGTAAACAAATAAATTGATAAAGGTATATAAAAATAAATATTAGAAGTATGCAATTAGAAAAAAATCAAGAAATTAAATTAATGCAACATATTATAACAATATACATGTCAAACTCAAACTCTCAAAAATAAAAAATGAAAAATTCATTTCATGCAATATATAATCAAACCAATACTCATCCTATCTCGGAAAAGGAAGTAACCAAAATCAAGAACACGCCTAAGTGGACTATGCCAAAAGAAGTGTCCAAGTGACCTATTCTGAAAAGGTGTCTAAGTGACCTAAGAAACCTAAGGTGAATGTGTGAAAGTTAGAAGGTGTCTAGGTGGATCTAAGTGGGTCAAGGTGAATCTAAGTGGGCCTAGGGTGGTGCCTAATGGGCCAAGTGTATCTAAAAGCTATCCTAAAAATGAATTAAAAGCCTAATTCTAAATTAGGACTGCCAAGGGTCACAATAAGGGGTTAGATAATCCCTCAACCAAATTCTCCGAAGTGACTTAAAAAGGTAAGTAGTATGAGTAGCAATAGACTACCAAGGAACTACTGTGGAGCACTGAAAACGAGTTTAAAGATATGTGCTAAAGAGACAAAATGGAGGGTCTACAGTCATTCATTATTGATCAAAGTATGCGCAAAAAATAAATAAAAAACATATTCTTCATTGTATCATTCTCCATTGAGCACATGTATGGATGTGCTGGTTTGTTTCATTGGGTTCATGTGTTAGAGAGAGTTCGTATGAGAGGTCATAGTGACCCCCCATTTATTTCTGAGATTCTATCTTAATATATATTTTGGGTGAGAGTATGAGTCGCCCATTCGATTTTTGTGAGAGAGGCGAGCAACCTTTCTTTAAGATTTCTGGATCCTTGCCCTATTCGTCATTACATCTATTATGTGACTTATCTTCATGCTTTGTTGCAGGTTGACCATCACTTACTTTCCTATCTTTTTGTTTTTTTCTATCTTTGTTCTATTACTCCATTTCACTATATTTCATTTGATTTCTTTATTTTCTCATCCTACTTGATGTTTGACTTGGGTTCCATATCTACACTTTATTCTTGCTTATTCAATATGTCATTCATTTATTATCATTTTCCATGTGGGAATCCTTAGGTCCGCTACTCATGATGTTTTCTACACATTGCATCTCGTGCATGAGGGGTATGAGGATTATATCATTGGGATCTTTGAGCCTAATTTCTTTTTATTTCTTTCACCCTATTACCTCAGCCTACGTTACGTCCCGTGTCTTAAGACCACTTTGAGGCCATGACTTTACGTTGTGCTTGACAACTCACACATGGGCAATACTTGAGATTGGTTGGAGATTATTTCTTAGAGCATGATGGATGGGGAGTTGAGGTGATGGATTACACTAGGGCATACCCCTCTTATCAGTGGTGGATTTTCAGAGGTGATATGATCTACACTAGGGCATATCCTACTCATCGATGACAGTTTCTTTCAAGATGATACTCTACACTAGGGCGTAGCCATTTTAGAGTGCACTTTTATTGGAGATACAGTCATTCTACTCGATATTCTACATTGGGACATGCTCCACTCACCGATGGTTGATTTTTGAGATGATGGTTTATACTGGGGCATAGCCACTTCATTCACATTCATAGAGCCCAGGGATTCTAATTCATATGCATTATGTTGAGATGTTTCCATTTCTGGCACCAAGAGTAGAGATTGATTGATTTGTTGACGTACACTAGGCATGATCCTTCTCAGCGGTTGTTGACTCGGATACACTACTTTATATTGAACATATCCATCTTTTGGAGGGAGATCAAATTGATTCTTTACGTTGGAGCATCGAACGAGTGATATGGAGATTATTGGTTTATTTCATATTGTCCTCATTGCATACTTGGGCATAGCCACCTTGTTAGATGTTTTGACATCGAGACTTGACTTTTTGCTTATGATTATTGCTTTTGATGGATTATGGAGCTATTGACACTTTGGGTTTAATCTTCTTGGCATACTTGGATGATCTCGGATACCTGCCTACCTTTCATTTCATACTCGGACATTTCACCTTTGATACTTTCATGCTTTCTATCTTACTAGAGCTTGATCATTACATTCTTTTATCCCACACACCTCACCATGACACATGATCTCACACCATTTTCTCGATTAGGAAAAGATGTAAACCAGTCCTCGATTTCTTTCATTGGGCTTTCATACATCTTTTGGACTTTAGGTTCAACATCTTCCATGATGGCAAGGCTTGACAAATTGTTGATTTATTAGTGATGATGCTTTCATTTTGACAGTTGGCATGCTGAGTGTTGATTTGCCTGCTCTTTGCATTTTGAGCACTGGTCATTATTGTTTTTATTCATCAGTTAGTTTTGTTTTGTTAGCATGGTATCACGATACATGGTCCTATTTGGAATTACCTATTCGAGGTTGGACATTTTCATTACATGATGTATGAGCATATTTCAGAGCACAATAGTTTTGAGGCATTTTGTATCTCAATTTGTTCATCGTTACATACTAGGGCATACCTCATTCTCTGAGAGCATCAGACATTTCAGCAGACTTTTATTCACCTTTTGATCTAGTTGTTGACCCTTGTGAGTTGCATATTGGGGCATACCCTCCTTCCCTGGGATTATCAGACCTTTCAGAGGCTTCATTATCTTTTGACCTAGTTGTCGATCCTTATGAGTTGTCATATTAGGGCATATCCCCTCCTGTTGAGTTTGCTTGCATCGTTATCCTAGTTATCCTTTGACTTTGGGCCACTTGATCAGATCACCATCATGTCAGTTCCGTTTGAGTTTTTAGGGTCGCACCTATATCAATCGGTCATTGTCTTGTCAATTTGAGTTTGCTTTTTTTGGGGTTGCACCCATATCGATCAACCATCTTCCTATCATCTTGTGTTAGATTTCAGTTTCTGCCACCACACCTATATCGATCAGTCATCATCTTATTAGTTAGAGTTTGGGATCGTACCTATATAGATCGACCATCTCATTGTCATGTCAGTTTGAGTCAGGGTCACACCTATATCAATCGATCATCTTCTTATCAGTTTGTGTTTAGTTCGAGTTGGGACCACACCTATATTGATCGATCATTCACCTTGTTAATGTAGTTTCTGGGACCGCACCTATATCGATCGGTCATCGTCTTGTCAGTTTGAGTTTGGGTTTTTGGGGCTGCACCCATATCAATCGGCCATCTTCCTATCATCTTGTGTTAGATTTCAATTTCTAAGACCGCACCTATATTGATCGATCATTATCATGTCAGTTCAGTTTGAGTTTTTAGGGTCACACTTGTATCGATCGGCCATCTTTTTGTCAGTTTGTGTTCAATCCGAATCGGGACCGCACCTATATCGATCGGTCATTGTCATGTCAATTTCAGTTCATGGGGCTGCACCCATATTGATTGACCATCTTCTTATCATCTTGTGTTAGACTTCAGTTTTTGGGACCGCACCTATATCAATCGGTCATCTTCCATGTCAGTTTGAGTTCAGTTTGAGTTTTCAGGACCGCACATATATTGATCGGTCATTTCCATGTCAGTTCAATTTTCGGGACCACATCTATATCGATTGGTCATTATCTTGTCAGTTGAGTTAAGTTTTGTTCGTCTTCAAGTCGCGTCTGCCTAGTTGAGTCTTGTTCGATCTTGAGTCACATCTCTTTCTTCAGGTTCATTCTTTCTGAAGATCGATCATTCTTTATCTTGCTTATCATTGAGTCGTTCATTGTATCATGGTCCATTGTTGTTCATTGCGTATACACTCATCGCATCGTCCACATTTCTTTGTCTAGAGTCTCACCTCTCTAGTATGTGCTTTTGATCTTGAGCTTATCATGTTATGTGTTTAGACCAAAATTCAAGATCTTTTCTATTCTTTGGTACAATTCACTTCATTCCATTCATCTCTTACATATCTGTGATCTATTCATTACACTCGTGATCTCTATCGAAGAGAGACATATTTATAGACCGCATTTTTTGGTATAGTTTTTTTTTTATTATTTTTGGAGCACTTTTCTGGCAGCATGTTTTAGAGTGGGGGACGACTTCTATGGTTTCTAGGTGAGCTATATGCATGGGACAGGTTCCAAGAAGACACCACCACCTCGCCATGATGGTGGTTGAGATGGGGACTTCTTCTGAGCAAGTTGTAGAGGAGAATGGGGGGAGCAGTGGAATAGGTGGAAGTGAAAGAGGAAAAAAAAAAAGAAAAGTTGGAGAGAAAAATCTAGAGAGTGGGTGCTTCGAGCAGTAGAGGGGTGCTATGGCTTACCACTGTACCTTCCCAATAGGTAACCTGACCCTCAAACCCGACTTTGGTTTTCCACAGACTGTTTTTTCCAAATAAGGAGTCACACTTAGGGTTTTCTTTCTTATTTTGTTTTCTCCTTAAAAAATAAAACAAAAATAAGTGGCGACTCCAGGTCTTTTTTCAAAAAATCAAATTTTCACCGATATAAATAAAAAAGCGAGTTGTGTCATCGAGTGGGAACGCACGTGAAAAACGCGGGTCCACACAAAGCTTTACATGATTCTCCCAATTTATTATTGGGATCAATATATTATTATTATTATTATTATTATTATTATTATTATTATTTTCTGATTTGTTATTATATAATTATTACTTTTTGCCATAAAAATAATCATAATTATGATAATTTTACCATAAAAGGTGATCATGTTTGCTTAATTGAAGCAATTTAGGGTATGAAAAAATGGAAATTCCATTCATGTACATTGGTGTGTTATCATTTTTAAAGAATAATATTTATGTTATAAAATTTTAATTAAATATAAAACATTTTCCCACTAAAATAAGGAGTAATCCTTTCTTGATTTCAAAATACAATTTTTGAATAATAAATTCTTTTGTTTTACTAAATTTAACAATTAATTAATGACTTCTAAAAGAAAATTGAAAGCATTTTTAAAGTTGGTTTGATAGTAATTTTATAAAGCGTTTTTAACCTTTAAAGTATTTTTGAAAAAAATGAGATATTGGGTAAAATTTAGAAAATACTTTTAAAAATCTGAAAAATCACTTATTATAGTGTTGAAAAATCACTTATAGTGTTTTTTAGAGAAACACTTCATAATTGATTCTTCTAAAAACACTTTCAGAGGAAACACTTCCACTAATAACGTTTCAAGTAAAAACACAATCAAATGCACTCTTAGAGTTTGTTTTGCAGTGATTTTAGAAAGCGTTTTTTTTTTACCTAAAAAGTATTTTTGAAAAAAAATTAGGTGTTCGGCAAAGTTTAAAAAACACTTTTTAAAATATGAAAAATCACTTATAGTGTTTTTTTTTTATAAAAAAAACACTATATAGGTGGTTTTCCTAAAAACACTTTAAGAGAAAAACACTTTAATACTCCTTTGTTAGTATTACCCCCGTTAGTTTAAATTTTTTTTAGGTTTTTAATAAAATTTTGACAATTACAAAACAAAAGATGGACATTTGATCACTTATCCAAACACAAATCATTTAAAATAAGGGGAAAAGTAAAAGATCAAATGATTTAATTTAGGAATTTACAAAGGAAAAATATATTTNTGGAAATTCCATTCATGTTCATTGGTGTGTTATCATTTTTAAAGAATAATATTTATGTTATAAAATTTTAATTAAATATAAAACATTTTCCCACTAAAATAAGGAGTAATCCTTTCTTGATTTCAAAATACAATTTTTGAATAATAAATTCTTTTGTTTTACTAAATTTAACAATTAATTAATGACTTCTAAAAGAAAATTGAAAGCATTTTTAAAGTCGGTTTGATAGTAATTTTAGAAAGCGTTTTAAACCTTTATAGTATTTTTGAAAAAAATGAGGTATTGGGTAAAATTTAGAAAACACTTTTAAAAATATGAAAAATCACTTATTACAGTGTTGAAAAATCACTTATAGTGTTTTTTTAGAGTAACACTTCATAATTGATTCTTCTAAAAACACTTTTAGAGGAAACACTTACACTAATAACGTTTCAAGTAAAAACACAATCAAATGCACTCTTAGAGTTTCTTTTACAGTGATTTTAGAAAATGTTTTTATTTTACCTAAAAAGTATTTTTGAAAAAAAATTAGGTGTTCGGCAAAGTTTAAAAAACACTATATAGGTGGTTTTCTTAAAAACACTTTCAGATAAAAACACTTTAATACTCCTTTGTTAGTATTACCTGTTAGTTTAAAAAAAAATTAGGTTTTTAATAAAATTTTGACAATTACAAAACAAAAGATGGACATTTGATCACTTATCCAAACACAAATCATTTAAAATAAGGAGAAAAGAAAAAGATCAAATGATTTAATTTCGGAATTTACAAAGGAAAAATATATTTTAATTTAAGATTTCCTAGTAAAATAGATTAGCTCCAAATCAAATTGGATTCATGCAAATAGAATATTTTAGAAAACACTCTTGGCTAAATTTTGTAAATATGTATTTCTAACTTAATGAAAAATAATGAAAAATATTTCCTTTAAGCCTATCATGGAGGAAATCCTAGATTTCATCGAAATTTTTTTATACTCACATGGGTTTTAAAAATTAATTAGAAGCAATTGATAGGTCAATCTATGCATTTATAGCTAATAGCTAATTAGGTTGTTGAATGGTTAGTTCATATTCACTCTAGCTATAAAATGTTCTTAGACTCCTTTTATGAGTGATATCTCTCGAAAATTATTAGTGATTATTACTTGTGGGCTTTTAACACTCTCTTGACTACAATTGCTACCTAACTTGCATTGCATGTTAATTGTGTCTTTAGAACATGTTTTAAGTTTTTCTTTTCATTTACAACTAAAAAAAAAAAAAGACATGTTTTCCACTTTTTTTAGAAGAACAAAAAAACAACTTTTTTTGGAAAATTTAAAATTGAGAAACTCTCGATAATTGATTTTTAAGATTTTTCAAGTAATTATAGCCATGTTTTATTGAAAATTGATGCACTCCACAAACCCTAAAGAGAATAGTCATTCTTGAAGCTTAAATCCCTCCCTATCAAACTTTTCAAGATCTTTCTTGAAAGAACATTTTGACTATAATAAAGGTTAGAAACTTACATTATGAAACTTTGATAAAAGTTTTGAAGGAGTCACTACAGAGAATTTAATGTTAAGGATGTGAAAAAGTTTACAATGTAAGATATTAACAAGTATACACATTCAATTAAGTAAAATTAAGTATCATTTTCTCATATTTAATTAATTATTATCGATCAAAAGTCCATCTATGATTTTTTATACCTAGAGATTTTAATTGGCTTTTCCACATCAAATCCAGTGTTTTCTTATTTGTTTGATTTATCTTCAATTATGAATATCCGTAAAATCATTCACAACATAAAATCTAGATAAAAAAAAAGTTATTTTGAGATAAGAACTTGACAACCTATTCACCCCCCACTAATTACTATCATATCAAGACAATTTCATTCAACCTCAAAACCTTAAATTGGAGCTTGGCATCATGAACATACCAAGGCTATGTAAAACCCCTTTAAAATCATTGTTTGCATTTCGTTCTTTTGCTCTCCATATTTACTTACTCTTGTTTTATTTTATTGCTTTTCAATTAAATATTTAGATTATTTGTTAATCAAGCAATTTTTTAAAATTGATTGATAATTAGTTCATCATGTGTACACACATAGAATATGTTTGGTAAATCAATTTAATGATTTAATATAATTTAATAACTTAATTTAAATAATTAAATAGATTAAACATATTTGATAAAATAACTTAATATTACCACTTAAAATTAAAACTAATTTTAAGTATTAAGTCAAAATAATTAGCTTATTTTTAATCTCAATTTTTTTTACCTCATTTAGCACACTTGAGAGGCTTGATTCCACATCCACAACCCTTTTTTTATAATAAATATTTTGTGATTATTTTATCTCCTTTAACAAATAAATTTATTATTTAATATTAATGACAATAAATATGAGTTAAAATCAATGAAAATAAATATTAATTAAAATTAATGATGAAAGTGATAGTGAAATCCTTACCCTATTTCTATGGGGGTAATTCTACAACTTTGACCAACCTTAGTAAGGTTTTAGAGAGAAGATATACAAATAGAGTGAGAAAACCAATATTATATAAACGAGGATAAATATTAGTTAAAATTAATGAGAGAAAATGTATCGATTTGATGATTTAAAATAAATTTTAAATTAATTTTATTAAATAACCTTAATTCTTAAATTAAAAAATAAGTAATAAGTTTTAAGTTAACAACCCAAGAATAATTTTTCTTAAAATCAATTTTAGAGTACATGTGATAGTGATTATAGGAAAAATAAAAAATTTTAAGTATTAGAAAAACTAAAAACAATTTTTAAAATCATTATCAAATACACTTTAAATGATATAAATTTTTAAGTATTAAAAATATTATAAATACTTACTAAAATCTCTATCAAATGGGCTCTTAATCATTATTATAAGTATTAAATTTTTTAGTCTTAGGTGGTGTTTGTTTTTTTGGCTTTTTACTGAAAGCAATTTAGTTTTACAATTTAAGTTGTTTGTTTTTCTACTTTTTTATGACTTATTATAAACTTTTTACTAAATAAAAAAAGCCAAAATATGTAACTTTTTCTAAATAGAAAAAATAACATATTGATTTTTTTTACTTTTTAATACTTAATAAAAATAAAATACTACAAAAACAAACAATATAATATTTAACACTATTAAGCATTAAGGCTCTATTTAAAATTAAGTAAAAAAATAAACACCACCTTCGTATCCCAAAAAGCATCATATAATGGAAATTAAAATAAAATTCATCTTCAAGATATTGTTAATGTCAAGGATTGAGCTTATTTCCGGCGGGCTCATGATTAAATGCTCACACCTGCCAACCATGGCCTTTGAAATCCATCTACATTTTCTTCCTTGGAGATAAATGCACATGCATGGATTTGAAAGTCCCGTGATTCTTAAGTTTTCTTTTTTTATTTTTTATTTTTTATCTTATAAAATGTTAGTATCATAAAATAATGTGGGTGGCTCTTGGAAGGCTCTTCCCTCGTTTCCCTCAAACTTTAAAAAATAAAATAAAATAAAATAAAATGTGTCGATTCCATTGTTTTTCTTTAAAATATTGCTACAAGTTAAGCCTCGATGTGATCTTACCCTCTAATCTCTCAAGTTTTACACTAACACGTCGAGAAACAGACAAAGATAAAATTTGGATTTACACTCCATGAAATGATTTAAATATGAAATTTTTCGTCAAACCAAATTCTGATATGGTGCTCAACTATTATTTATATTAAAAACTTAAGTTCAAATTGTAAATTTAAATTTACATCCAATGAAACAAATGAGAGAAAAACACATTATGGAGAAACGATTCGAACATGAGACATCCCATCAAATTAAACTCTGATACCATATTGAATTATAGATTTTTCTAAAAATATCAACTTTTAGAAAAATTGATAATTTAATAAAACTAATAACATTTACTTATTAATATTGTTGTTGTTTTTAGTTATATTAAGTTTTTATTTTTATTTAAAAAATATAACTTTTTTTTTTTTTTTTTTACAAAATATAAGAACTCCGATGTAAAAAGGTAAAAATTCTAAAATAATAATGTTTTACTTGTTAAAATTTTAAAAAATTGAAAAGTAGTTTAAGTGTATAAGACATAAATCTATCTTCTCATATAAAAAAGTTTGTGTTTAAAAATAAAAAATAGAAAATAAATTCAAGCATAACCATAATTAATTGATGATATGGTGTACTAAGATTTAGGCATCTATGATTGAACTTTTACAATCAAATACCAATACCAATGCTAATAAAGTGAACTTTGACTTGCAAAAGGAAATAAAGAAATGTGGGTGTTTTGATAAGCTAACATTTAGGCATATCCATCATTGAACTTTGTGGACTTAATAATGCCAAGGCCAATAATGCACATTTTGACATTTGAAGGGCTGTCACATTTGTGGGGGGCTCCTCAACTTAATCTATAATGGGATCACTATACATATATCCAATTCAATTGATTTGATAGGGGCACAATAAAGGGCATAATAATTGCAAGAGATGTGGAAGTGGATATGGGGGTGTCCCACACTCCACTCTCAATCAAAGAAATCACTTAAAAATGGATGTAAAACTATTGAAATGGATGCTCAATTTTTATTTATTTTTCATTCAAAAGAATTAAATGTTTGATACACGATTATTTTAGAAAGCATTTTTAATTTAAAAGGTGTTTTTAAAACAAATTACATATTTGATAAAATTTAAAAAATATTTTAAAAAATCTGAAATTTATTTATAATATTTTTTAGAAAAACATTTTGATAAATAATTTTCTTTAAAATATTTTTATTAAAAACGCTTTAAATAAAAATATTGTTAAATACATTCTAAATACCATAATTCATATTTGTATTTTGGTGTAATTATTAGTTTTTATCTTTAAAAATATAAAATAATAGTAATCTTAAAAACTATTGTCAAAAATTTTTTAAATTTAAAATAGTAGAAGGTTTTTTGGAAAAAGAATTGTGTTCTTAAGATAAGTTTCAAATATTTGTGTAAGAATTTATACTATTTTTTGTTTTCAATTTCAAGCATTTGTATAAGAAATATGTTTCTAAGAGAAGGGGATGGTGGGGCATTCTGTCATATGGAAGAGAGGCTCTGAATTCTTCAAAGTATGCATTGAAGTGGAAATTGAAACTTTTAGCAATTTGGGGGCGATTAAAAGAAGATTCAGACGCCACACACTCCATTCCCTCTCCCACGTCTTCATGCGTTGGGACTTGGGACCATGAAATTGAAATCCAAAGGCCAGTTTGAAGATTCCTTTTCAGAACAGTTTTTTTTTCTTTATAATATAAAAACATGAAAACATGTTTTACAAGTAAAAATTATTTTATGTTTTTAAAAATAGAAAATAGGTGTTTTCCGAAAAAATCTTTTTACTGATTTCTATTATTTTTACTTATTTTTTTATAAATTATTTTAAAACATATTAAAAATAAATTAAAAATATTTCAGTTCCCAAACAAACTTTTGTTGTATAAAGTATCATATAACAATTTTTAAAAAATGTTTTCAAAAACAATTTTTTGGAATTGTTTTTTATAATAATTACTNATAGTAATCTTAAAAACTATTGTCAAAAATTTTTTAAATTTAAAATAGTAGAAGGTTTTTTGGAAAAAGAATTGTGTTCTTAAGATAAGTTTCAAATATTTGTGTAAGAATTTATACTATTTTTTGTTTTCAATTTCAAGCATTTGTATAAGAAATATGTTTCTAAGAGAAGGGGATGGTGGGGCATTCTGTCATATGGAAGAGAGGCTCTGAATTCTTCAAAGTATGCAATGAAGTGGAAATTGAAATCCAAAGTCCAGTTTGAAAATTCCTTTTCAGAACAGTTTTTTTTTTTTCTTTATAATAGAAAAATATGAAAACATGTTTTACAAGTAAAAATTATTTTATGTTTCTAAAAATAGAAAATAGGGTGTTTTCAAAAAAAATCTTTTTATTGTTTTATATTATTTTTACTTATTTTTTTATAAATTATTTAAAAAAATAATTATACAAACACGTAGAATGATTAAAAATAAAACATTGAATAAAAAAAAATTACTTTTAAAACATATTAAAGATAAGTTAAAAATATTTTAGATCCAAACAAATTTTTGTTGTATAAAACATTATATAACAATTTTTAAAAAATGTTTTTAAAAACTATTTTTTGGAACTGTTTTTTATAATAATTACTAAACAGGGCTAGATGTATCTTTTTCGACAAAACCTAAGCTACCAATCCAACTTCTAATTGTAATTGTTAAAGATTGTAAAAAGGCATAAATCATGAAATCAAAATAAAAAATAATAATATTAAAGAAATTTGAACCTAAATGAATGGGAACTATGTATAAGATCTTTGATCACATTTTTCAATAGATTTTTTTTTTTTCGTATTATAATTAGATCTCTTTTTTGGAGATTTAAATTATATATCCTAAACATATCATTTCAATTGTGTGTGCAGAATTTAGGTTTTGGCCAGCCGGAGAATTTCATTTGTCATCATCATCACTACTCACTAGGGTGAAGGTGGGTTGCTTTTGGGCTGAAATAATATGTCGGAAAGCCAAGCGCCACAAAACCGGTAGGTTTGGACTGGCCCACCCGATATGCGTCACTACAGGCCCGTTTAAGATATCAACCATTTTTAGTCGAGCATCAGGGCTGGTGATATGAACAAAGTTGTAGAAACTACCTGTAAACCCATGGCTCCAAGCCTCAATTTCAAGGGGGAAAACAATTTCTACACAGAATTCTGAGCAAAGCAAGCGTTAATATTAATGCATTCACATCTAGAAAGTAGTGGCAAAAGACGAAAGAATTAGAAAATGAAAAATATATTGAAAAAGGAATATGCTATGCTTTTTAACTAATTTCCTGTGTTTCTTCTTTTTCTTTTTTTCCACGTTGTTCCTGAAATCCAAACTGGGGATAAAGGCTGTGTGCTAACAAAAGATCGTGAAAAAAATGAAACAATTTGGGGGAGATTGGAAAAATAAGCATATTGATAAGAATTATGTGGTTGAAATCTGTTCACATAGGATCTGTTGAAGATGATATAAAGTTTGTTATAAGAAAATGAATGGCTCAGGCTCTAGTGATCAAGAGAGAATTGTTTCCCCTGCTATGCCTCAGGCTCAGGCTCTGTGAAGTCCCAGACTCAGGAGGCTCAACCTGTTTTCTCTCGCAATGCAGCTATCCTGGTAAGCCAAACCTGTTTTCTTTCTTAATTAGTGTGTCACATTGCAGGGTGATGTTTCAAGCTGCCCTTTCTAAGTTGATCACCATCTGTTTAGGAGGGGATGATGGTAGCATGGCGGTAGCCATAACACAAATAAACCCAAAAATCCCCTCTTCTCCCACTCAAACAAATCACAATCCCCACTTCCCATTTGAGAACACAACCCCAATTACAGCATGTCCCAGCTTCAAGCCCCCCACAAACCAAAAGACAGGACAGGTTATTAAAAGAATAGTCTTATTTTTATCCCTAGATACCAGAAAGGCTTGACAATAGAAGACAATTGAAATTGACAGAATACAGCATATCTAAGCATTTATCAAAAGCTTTAGACAATAAAACAGCAGTGCAAAAACAGTTTTCACAATCAAGAGAATAACTTGTCTTTATTTCAGTAAAATAACAATAATACAGATGAATGGCAACTTTTAGTCAAGTTTCTCGTTTAGTAAGATAAACCGACCAGGAAAAGAACAAATGCCATACTGCCTTACAGGAAGAGGCTCCAGCATTCTCTTGATGCACAGTTATGCAAGATCAATAGACTTCAACATGCCATTGCTTGTTCTTTTTGAGCTGTGCAAGCTTCTCTTCCCAGTTCTCTCCTCTCTGGTCGGCAACCCTCTTAAGAGTTTCTTGGATCCCAGGCATCATTCCCTTAAGCCCGCAAAAATATATATGGGCTCCACCATCCAACAGCTTGAAAATCTCATCACTGTATTCCTCAATCTTATCCTGAACATACATCTTGCCTCCATTCCTGTTCTTTTGTTCTCTACTAAGAGCCTTGTCATATCTAAACTGATCTGGGTAGTCCTTAAGATACTTGGTGAACTCATTGTCATAGAGGAGACTGTCAGTATTGGCCACCCCAAGGAACAGCCAAGCTAGACCACCAAACCTGAATGAAGGGACATCCTCCATAAACATGCGGCGGAGGTAACCTCTATATGGAGCCACTCCAGTACCAGTAGCAATCATTATGTGAGTAGCATTCGGGTTGTCTTCTGGCAAAAGCATAATCTTACCAGAGGGACCTGCCAAGATATCTAAATTCAACTCATAGAAATATAAAGTGTGCATGCCATAATCTACACCAAAAAGATAATCTCTACTTCCCATTAGAATGAGAAATTTTAGGTTCATCTGATTATATGAGTTTGAGCCAATTGTGTCTTGATACCAGAAGCATGAAAACAGAATAAGCATGAATCAACTAGCATAAAATAAGTTATTGAATTACCATTCAAAGTGTTTTTAAATAGAATAGGATTACTTCAGCCTACACAAGTTATTTGTGTTAGGGGAGGGATGATTTGATGAACATGTACTTTACATAAGAAGAGTCATCTAAACTAGCAAAGTTCTAGTTCCTAAGCTATAATTCCTATAAAATTATGAAAATTACTTTCTAGATCTTTCCATATATAATATACCATAAATAGACTTGCCATATAATCCAAACTAGCAAGAAAAATAACGCTTTTCACATTCATTATGTCTTCTTAGTCAATGTCAACATTAGAGGTGCTATTAAAAAATGTATTTCCATTATACTCATCAGAATTGGTTGCAAGCTAGATAAATGTACTTTAACTAGTGGTATAAACAAGAAAAATTAGATTCCTATAGCTGATTCTTAGGAATTTGACAAATGGGCTAATTTTTTTTTTTTTTTTTGATAGGTTTGGCAAATAGGACAACTTGATTTAGTATAACCTTCTACAATATCAAACAGCCTTACCAGTGATCTTGACTTTGTCTCCAGGCTTTGAATCACAAAGATAATTGCTGCACACACCATTTTTTGAAGGATCCTCTTTTCCGGTCACAGGGTCATAATAGACAGCACGGCGAACACACAGGGTGGTTGTCTTTCCATCAAAAAAGTCTCCATACCTGGTGGATGCAATTGAATAAAGCCGAACATTGTGGGGAGCTCCTGGTTTTTTTGGGTTTTCACCCTGGTCCCCAAGGGAAAGAATTGACTCAGAAAACTTAATGGCAAATTTTGTCTACAGTAATGTCATAATTAGCATGGCAAGCATAAAAGTCAAACTGCATGTGACTCCAACATATGAGGTTGGGACCCACCATTTAATGGAGTCGAAAATTTAGACTAAAATAGAATTAGCTTGATTTCAATAGAATCCTGGTCATTGTCTATCACATTTGATACTGAAAAACTGCAAGACATTAAGACCTGTAGTAATTGGTTACTTAAAGAACAATGCTTTTGGGATGAGAAAATGATTGCTCTTCAATATGTATCTCATCTAATAAAGATCCCTATGAAAGGAAGCATTGAAAGGGAGCTATGGCTTTTACCCTCCATATGATGTATCTGATATCAAAATAAGTTCGCAGAGAGGTAGTAATTCTTAAGGCACATTATCCCCCATATGAAGTATCTGATATTGAAATGAGTTGGTGAAGAGGTGGTAAATCTCAAGGCATAGCATAAGCAGTTTTAAGTTAACAAATAAAATGCTATACAAAATTATTTTAAAAAAAGTAACATACAATATATAAGGAATATGGCTGACTAAATAATATGACTTACAGGAGGAATTACACCATAACTCTGTCCTTCCCAATAGGGAACAATGCCACCGTGATCAATCACAATATGACATGTCTCTCCTGGTGCTTTTGGGCCCACAATCCTTTCAACAGAAACTATGGTAGCTCTATAAGGTTCCTTGGGCTTGTATAAATTTAGTGGGGGCCCTTTGGCATCTTCAAGTTCTAAAGGTGAAACTGCAACCTTTGGTATGCTAGCTTGTTGCACTGACATGCATACTACATAACGATTTTTCAAACGCACATTCTTGGTTTTTAAATCCAAAGCCAATATAGGTGCCCATGATTTCTCATGAAAGCTGATATTGTGTCTCTGCAATAAAATCAAGAACAGATTCCATGAGTACTTGTTCATACCAAGAGCAGGTTAAATTGTAAATCATTGTAGTTACATAAACAGAAAATGTCTAACATGATGTAGTTTTAGTTTTATAGTTGTGCTAAAAATATAAATAAGAAGGGAAACACCAATTGTTATCAACTGAAGGTTCAGAAACTAATTACATATGCCCCAAGGAAAATTGGAGGAAATTGACTTTTACTTTTAGCATCATGAAGTATGGAGATTTAGTAAGACAATACTGCAGTCAGCAAACTGAATAGTGGATAGTCAAAGAAATGAGCAATGTGGAGGAGATTTATATCAAGAATGGATAGCCATATCAGATAACTGTAACATTGTATATATAAGCTCGGTTGGCGACTGCTTTAACTTCTATTGAATTACTGGAGATCTTTTTAATATGGCCCCAATCAAAATATCAAATGCTTTTTTGAAATATTAATTCAGCTTTGACATACATCCAGAAAACAACATTTATCAGTGAGACAACACATCCGTGGATGTAAATCAGATGATTAATTGACAAGGTGCTGAAGCATTTAAAGAGCACAACCTATGAAGCAATTCTAGGTACCCCTGTTTTATTTAAATTTCTTTGTCTCAATTCCTTCTAACAAAACTGGCCCATATTATAACCATTCAGGCTAAACATGACCAAATCCCTAAAGGGATATCAATGCTCAGTACGTGACCCTGGGCTAGGGGGAAACCAATGTGACTGTTAAACTAAGTTTGAGAGTAGAATACAACCCTAGTGACAATCACAAGTAGAATACAAAACACAAATGGACAATCACATTTTTTTTTTTGATAGGTAAACTATTTTTTCCCCTTTTTCATCCCCACTAGGGCTCGAACTTAGAACCTCCAACAGCCCCCTATCACTTAACTCAGGCCTCAAGGGATGGAAAATCACAATAGTTACATCATTAAATTTGATT
Organism: Vitis labrusca; assembly: GCA_011039315.1. Taxonomy (NCBI): domain Eukaryota; kingdom Viridiplantae; phylum Streptophyta; class Magnoliopsida; order Vitales; family Vitaceae; genus Vitis; species Vitis labrusca. The sequence continues at coordinate 43,397 of JAAKHE010000873.1, read as the reverse complement.
TCAGATTAAACAATTGTTTTTTTGTGAATCCCCTGAATGTTGGGGTCCTTAGTTTCTATATGCCAACATCAATTCATATGATGTCAGCCCAAGGTACACATAGATGCAAACATATAAGAACATCGAACCAAGGCCCCTAGGTTTAGTTTTAAGAAGAACCCAAGGAGACCATCCATTGTGAAACTGCCATTTCTCAACACAGCACTCCAAGTGAATATTATCATCAGAAAAAGTATTTAAAGCTTTAACTTCATAGATTTAGAAGGAAAAGAGAGAGATTTCAGCTACAAAAAACATCAATTTATATGGCATTTATAGAAAAATAGAGGTGTAGATGTTTTCCCAAAGCTAAGCAAAGAATTAAGCTTTGATACACACCAAGCATTAAAGTTATACATAGCATAATCACAAAGAGAATTTTAAACACCAAACTTTCTATCCATAATAACATAAACACAAACACTAGGCAGTCAGACTGGATCTTGGAGAGAAAAAGTAAAATTAGCTTTTTCAGTAAACCCATTTCCTGGTTGACATGAGGAGGAAAATACTGCAGAAATAAATTGAGAAAATTCTGACATTTATTTATTTTTTCTCTCATTCTTTCACCAAGATCTAATTGGTGCCTAAGCCAAGTGGACGAGATTAACAACCTGAAACACGGATCTTCGAACAGATGACTCGCCACCAACCGGAACAGTTACAGAAACCTACATTAAATTCCACACTTCATTAGAATCACTGTAGAAATTAATCAAGTTAATAAATTATCTTCTGTTTGATTCCTCGGAAAAAGGTAGGGAAAGAAGATAAAATTAAATGCAGAAAACAAAAAACTCTGCCCAACAGTGCCTATTACAACCGGTTTGATCTTGAAAGGTAAGATTCAAAATTCTGATTATCTTCTCTTTTGCTATACTTTCTCAGCCACCAAACACTTTCAACAATAAAATCGAAAAACGGATCATAGAAACCCAACGAACACAAGCCCAAAAATGCAACAAAAGAATTAATAAAACTAAACACAGAAATTATCCAAACTAAATTAGCCAATCAATTTCACAGCATTAGGTGGCCGAGAAAGCGAAGGAAAATAAACAGAACCTAAAATTGCGAAGAAAAAAAACTCTCAAAGTTCTCATGATTTAAAAATCAATCCTCTGCACATAATTGCGAGCTTGTAAAATTTTGAAAACCAACAGCAATAGGGAGATATTTTGGGTTTTTTTTTTTTTTTTTTTTCTCGGGAAACAAAGGGAATGCGAGAACTGGATTGACCTGAGAGACGGCCAAATGAGCCATGAGGATGCGATGGGGAAGCTCGACAGATTCGATTCAGCAGAGGAAGTGAATACGTTAGGGTTTCTTATAGGGTTTTTGGTGGGATCATGTGAGCGAGGATGACCCCTTGACGATCAGCAAAGGACGTTCCCTTACACTGCCTCTGCCTCCCCATTCTGATTTTCTCATTTCCATTTATTTACCTTTCTCTCCTTCTACATTTACAAAATTACCATTCACTCTCTCTTTATGATTTGCATTTTATTAAATTTAAAAAATCCTAAATCCATTCAAATTTTGCTTTCCATTTCTAAATTTTAAGAAAAATACTAATACAAGGTATTTGTCCAACCACCTATTTGACAACTGTTTTTAATAACAATTATTTTTAAATCCATCCAACTTTTGTTTTTTATTTCCAAATTTTAAGAAAAATATTAATATAAGGTATTTGTCCGATCACCTATTTTACTTACGGGTTTGTTTGAAAACTGTTTTTAAGAATAATTTTTTATTCTTTAAAAAAAAAATAGATGTTTAATAAATAGAAACTGTTCTATGTAATAACCGGAAAAAAGATATTTTTAGAGAATAACTTTTAGTTGTTTTTATTGTTTTCTTATATCTTTGAAGGGTCGTTTTATAAAATAATTATATAAGTATGTAAAATAATTAAAAATAAAACACTAAGTATAAAAATTATTTTTAAAATATATTTAAAAATATTAAAAATAAGTTAAAAATATTTTACGTTTCGAAATGAATTTTTGTTTTATAAAATATCAAAGAATAATTTTTATTTTTTAGAATTATTTTACATTTAACCCATTGAATAAGGATACAAATAAATAAAATTAAGGAACAAGCTATAAATAATAAGATCGACCACTCAATATTACCTTATTATTGGTATCATTTTAATACCTATCAATTTTTTTCCAATTTTATTAGCTTATATAATTTTGAAATAAATTTAAAAATACCAAATCAATCATCTTCAACAAGACTTTTTTCTAACGCAATGTAATTTATTATTATTATTATTATTATTATTAAGTACCCAACTAAATATGACCCTTTTTAAAATTACCTCTTAGAGCTATATTTTTAACAATTGCCAAGTTAATTAATCTAAATTTAAGCAAAACTAATGTAATTTGACCTCCAAAGCTTAGTTAAAAATAATATTAAGAAAACAATAACTAAATGGAAAATATTAGAATATCGATTCAATACTTATTGAATTTGCAGTTTGGGTCACTAGAGAGATATGATGTGATTTAAGTAATTGGATAAAGATACAAATATATAAGATAAGAATATAAATAATAAGACCAAAATGTATATATATATATAAAAAAGATCAAAGTATGAACCAATGAAATGCAAGTGAGATACAAAATAATGAGAATAAATTATTAATCAAATACACCTTAGTTGATACATTTTTTGATAGATACTTATAACGGGACTTGATTAATATATCAAAATATTACCAATTTGTTTAGTAGTTGTCTTTTATAATACTTTTTTGTTTTTTAAAATAAAACAAAAAACAAAAAAGCAGAAAAATATGTTTGACAATCAGAAAACATCTCAAACATGGTATTTTTAGAGAATATTTTTATAAGTGTTTTTAGTTGTTTTAACTTGTTTTCTAAATATTATTTTAAAAAATAATTATATAAATATGTAAAATGATTAAAAATAAAGTATTAGATATAAAATTTATTTTAAAATATAAAAAATAAATTAAAAACTTTTCAAGTTCTCAAACAGACTTTTATTTTACAAAACATTATAAAACAGTTTTTCAAAAACTATTTTTCAAAATTGTATTTGAAAACAATTACCAAATATGCCCAACCTCACTCAAATGTAAAAAAGGTGAAGTAAGCTTTTAATAGGTAAATCATTATATACATAAAAGGCAAAGTAGTTGCAACTTGCAACAATGGGTCAAATGTAAGAACATGGGTTGGGAGGGCTATTCGAATATTAATTTACAACAAAGAAAAGGGTTGTTTTGGGAATAAAATGAATAAACTATTTGGATAGGTGTGGACTAAAAGGCCTTTAGGAGGGTGATTTGGTCATAAATGATAGAGGAAGTCCCTAGCTACCTCCAAACGGCCAAAATTATACTTGAGGGTTTTCAAAGGATACCCGCAACTTATCCTAATTGGGTAAACCTTATTCTATTTGCCCTATGGCGGCTGCCCCCTCAAGCAGGAGTACTTGGTAATCAAAGACAACATATAAGTGATACACATTGTGCTATTGAAAAGAATAATAAATAAAATATATTTTACTTTTAATTAAAAATTTAATATAAAAAGAAAATATCTTAATATTTTAAAAATATATTTTATTTATTAATTATAAAAATAGATAAATATTTCTTAATTTATCTAATTATTGTTTTTATTTATTTTATATTCTTAAAATACATAAAAATATAATATATTATTATTATTATTATTTACTTTAATTTTTTCTTTTTAAAGATTTTTGTTATTATTTAAGCGGCTGAAAATTTAAAAAATTGGGAATTTATGTGGTGTAAAATGTGAGAGACTATATATTTTAATATGTCAAAATAATATGATTGATATTTTAATGATGAAGGTGTGGACCCGCATTTCGATTGCTCGATGCGTTTCCCACTCGATGGCGAGCTCGATTTTATTTTGAAAAAATTGATTTTATTTATTATTTGAAAAATGACTTGGAGTCGCCACTTATTTTTGTTTTATTTTTAAAAGGGTAAACAAAATAAGAAAGAAAACCCTAAGTGCGACTCCTTATTTTGGAAAAGGTGATCTACGAAAAATCGGATCGGGTTCGGGGGTCAGGTTACTTATTGGGAAGGTACGGTAAAGACCGTAGCACCCCTCTAAGTCCCTAAAATCGGGTCTCTACTAATAAAATGAAGTAATCATGGCATCTAATAAAGAAATCAATGAATACCCAAATTGATCATGCACATAGGGGAATCAATACATGTATATAGAGTGACCAGAGTGAGAATAGGTGTGTACCTGACCAACGAGCCGTTATGCGCTATCAAGAAGTGAGGTTAGTGCACAATTAAGGAATATTTTCGAGCATGCTATAGAGCAGAATAACATTAATCATGCATGACAATTAAATCAACCAATCAATCAATCAATCAATTATGCAGTCACTTATGTAGGGCCCCCACCAAAACCCAATTATTTTAGTATGAATTAATTTCGTAAATTCCATTAATTGGAATTACAAAATTAAAGTCTTGCTTATTTTAAAATATTTTTAAAATCACAGAAGTTATGAAACTTTCATGCCGAGAAGAAAAGGGCGGCAAAATTTTATTGAAAATGAGATTTTGAGTAATCCTAAAAATTCTAAAGATGAAAAATTGAAATTTAAATAAATAATTAAAAATAAAATAAAATTGTTTGATAGAAATTGAAATTTGGAAAAATATTTGAAAGCTGGAATTTGATAGATTATTTAAAAATCAACAAGGATAAAATAATAATAATAATAATAATAAAGAAAATAATAATAATAATAATAATAATAATAAAAGATAAAATAAAAAAATAAAAAAAATAAAAATAAATGAAAATAAATATAGTAATAATAATAGGAAATAAATAAATAAGCAAGACGAAATAGGCACACCCTGATGAGAATAGCAAAAGTTGATTTGTTGAAATTAGATTTATTTAAGATCAAGAAATGATGAGAGATAAAGAATTAAAACCTAATAAGAACGAGATTTTTATGGAAATCCATTTTTGAAAGTGCATGGGAATAGAGGAATGGGACACGTGGCCCCTTCAGTTGCTGCCTTGATTTCAAGCCAATGCTCGTCATCTTCCTCCTCCACTGCCAGTCGTCCTCTCTTATGTCCAACCTGATATATAAGCTTCTGAGCACCATCAGTGTTTATTGACCTGATATCTGGATTTGGACCCACAATCCCATCAAAGAGGGAGATATATTTTGCATAATTAGGTTCTTCATCACACTTCAAGTTCACCACATATTCAACAAACTGCCAAAAATGCTGAGGACAAAAGTAACACAAAGCTTCTGGAGATGTTGCCATCTTCTTTTTGCAAACAAGGAACCCTTTATTTTCTCCCTGGTAACCTTGCCAAGGCAGCCAACCACGGAGAAGAAAAATGAGGGTGTAAGCAAGAGATTCCAAATTATCTCTTCTGCTTCCAGTCTTTCCAAGGTGAGCATGCACGCTAGCATAACGTACTCTTTCCCCGACAACATCTGGCCGTTGATCATATTCAACATGAAGGCCAGTCGAACTATCTCTCCACTTGGTGGCTGATCCAAGGTCAACAAGAAACAGCTTTTTTTCCTCTTCATTAGTTCCTGGAGGACCAAGCAAAAAGTTCTCAGGCTTTACATCCCCTTCACATGACATAGTAGTCACCTTGTCAGTCCTTGTAATGTACCCGTGGCACACCATGGCTGCCACCAAGTCCATTGTAAACTTGCCACTCATATGGTGGTCCATAATTGCACCCTTTGCTGCTTCTATGCTCAAATTTTAAGGCAACTTCTACAACTCCTACGCCAGTTCTTTCGTTCGAATTTCCACCAATTCGACCAAGAAAATTCCAAATGCTGATCATGGATACAAATATATGCGTATTATGATACCCTAAAGACTGCCTCATCTGTCCCAAATTATCAATCACTGTCAAACCAGATCCAGAACCCAAAAGAAGTGAGAAAAAGATAAGCCAAAAGTCCGCCTTAATCAAAGCCTACATCAGAGTGAAGTCCTCCCCTCTATGCGGCCCCCTCCTCCTCTTGACCCTCACAGCTCCTTCTGCAGCTGCTTGGAACAGTTTTGCTCGCAAATGGGCAATTCGTTTTTGCCTTTCTCATGCTGGAAGCAACTCTACTTCCTTAGGTTTCTCATCTTCCACCTCACTAAATATAACCTCAGTTGCATTCTTCATCACAAACAGCAGTAGAGCAGTTGATGCCAGTGTATCCATTAAACTCCAGAGCTCCAACATGGAAACTTACGCATTCTCTGTGTCTTGACTTCTCGTCAACTTAGTATTGTGGCAGCCCACTTATCAATTACATCATTGCTTAGGTTTTTCAATCTTATGGAATCATCCATAGAGGGGTGAATCTCAGCAATTGTATGCTTGAAATCCAGACCAAGCACCTTACATTTTTACCAATTCCTGTACGAGCTGATCACCCCATGCAAACTTAACCATGTCATGCTGAAGAATTCTTTCCCTGATGCAACAAGAAGATCCAGTCTAGCTCCCACTGCCGGGGGTTAGAATGGAAACGAGAACAAAGTTCAGACCAAGAACAAGTCCGAGGGAATGCACCGCTACTGACCTTCCAACTAAATCAATTTTTGTGATCAGAGAAATGCTAGTGTGACTGTCATTACTTTGGAGAGATGCAGCCGCTGAGAAGAATGGAAAACGAATCCATAGAGAATGAGAGATGGGGGATCTAGTGAAGGAAATGGGTTGGTATGCATTAAAAAATGCATGAGAGATATGATTATGGGTAGGTGTGAATTTGATGAATGGGTATGGAGCCAAGGGATTGGGTTTATGCGTGAGGTATGGGGGGTATAGAAAATGGGTAGTATGTGTTTGCATCGAGATGAGCATGGGAAAGTAGGGGAACGGGTATGACGAGGGTGCAAGTGAGGCGTGTGCATGGTTTCCATGCATGTAGGCGGAAGAGTGCAGAGAGAGAGTGGGTTTAATGGCGCGGCTAGGGGGTGGGCACAAAACAGGGTTCCCTTATGCACTCACTATCTGGACGAGCTACAAGGTGGAAAACCACCTCTGGTATTATGAGATTGCATGCATGGGAACAACAAAATGGGTATGGATGAGGGAGAGGTTTAGAGAGAGAACGAGTTTAGTGGGGTAATTGAATGGACCTATGCATGGGGGGCAAAAATGGGGCTCGGGTAGGTGCCTTGTCTTTGTCAATGAACGCAGCAGCTGTAAGGGGCCCATGCCAACTGTCGGTCGCACCAAAAATGCAGTTAGCCACAGCTGATCCTCGAGGGAGCCCATGTAAAGAGACAGGAAGGACCATGTGTCGGCCAAGCCCATAAGCTTTGGGTGCTGCCACTCCTAGTGCGCGCCCCTCAGTCAATGCATGGAAGGCTACAGCTCGACATAATAAGAATGCCTGGAGTGTGAGAACACTCACTGAAATGCCAGTCACTGGAGATAAGTCATTAATCGAAGCCCTTTTGCGGCCTGCATACTTCAAGATACTGGAGGTAGAAATGTGGAAAAATGCAGATCCCATCAAGAACAGAAACATCAGTGGTATAAACCCCATTTTGGAAAAGTATCTGCAATGGTCGCCAAACACCAAGTTCAAAGGCAATGCCAGAGGCTACACTTGTGATAAGAGCATGTTGGAAGCGGAATGCAAGAGCAAATGACGCAAGAACAATGCCTCCTCTGAATTATAGTCATGGCTGAAATTCTGGAACAAAGTGTCAAGGGCTCCCATGAACGCCACAGAAAGGGTAGCTGCTGATGCAACCTGAGAAGGAGAGGCTTCTTTGAATGCATCAGGGAGAACCTCGGCGACAACCATCCAAATCATACATCCCATACAAGGACTTTCCTATCAGCTCCTGCTGTTGCAAGCACTCCACCTATTTTACTCATCACCCGAAACCAGACTCCATTCCTGAGAGCTTCACTCGCAGAAGAGAACTTCAAGTGTGGGAGCCAAAAACGGAGGTTTGGACAGAAATACCCACGCACACAATAGGGAGAAAGAAACAGAGAATACAATGGACTGAAGCTTTAAAAGAAGATGAACGAAGACCAAACACCCAATAAATATGAAGAAACTTATTTCATTTTTCTTTATCTGTGGGCTTGAAGGTCGGTGGATTAAACTAGGAAAACATCTTGAAAGACAAAATAAATCCAAGACATAAGAAAATTTTCAAATATCTCACAACCAAACCAAACACAGTCAGATTATCCTTGAATGAAACCAGAGAAATAGAGAACGGAATCACAATAACTAAATCAGAACAAACTCACAAACAATGCAATAGGATCACATGAACCAAAAAATAGAGGAGCATGATGATTATTAGTAGTCTATGAACCCAAAAGATCTTACCTAGCCGTGTTCTCCTCCAGTAGAAGTTCGATTAGTTTCAAGCTAACCTTCTCTGCTCAGTTCTAGCTCTCTCAAAGATCTCCCTAAACAGCAGCCAATAGCATCACCACCTCGCACAGTTTGTTGCTCCTCCGTTTCCTCCTTTGCTTCCTCCCTCACAAAACCAATCTCCCCTCTAAAGCTGCCTGTCTCCTCTCCAGAAAAACCTCACCCTCCAAAATCAAACCAAAAAGCTCTCACCCTCTCAAAACCAAACCAGAAAACTCTTCCTTCCAAAGCTCTCTCTGGTAGCCTCCTCTCCAAGGTGTCTTCCTCCTCCAAAAACGAATACCCTTCCTCTTTTTTTCTCCAACAACCAAACCAAAAGCCTCTTCTCTAAAAGCTCTCTGCAACCTCCCTAAAACCCAGGATACCTCCAAAAATATCTCCTCTCTCAAACTACCCGATCTCTCCCTCTCTCCGCATCTGCAGCCAAAAAGCCACTCCAAAAGCAACACCCTGCAGCTGCCAGCCTCTACCCCTCCTCACATGCAGCTGGCAACGTCCTAACAGAAAAATCAAATACGCTCCTCCTTCTAGAACCTTCCTCCAAGTGTCCCTCTCCTAGTGGTTCTCAAAACCACTACTTTGATTCCACCACAGCCCATCTCGGAGTGACACATGGCCACCTAAGGTGGCGACACCTGTCAATCTTGGCTGCAGCAAAGCAAACCCTGAATGGGGGTCTACAGAAGGATTATCCATTTGTTGTCTTGACACACTAAAAATAATATAATATAATCAAAAGATAGAACATTTCATAAATCAGCAATCCAAAATATAAAAAAAAAGTTATCAAAATAACTACAATTAAAAAATTTATTTAAAGGGAAGAATTTAAATATGATATTTTTATAAAGATGATTCAACTACACCTTCAAAAGTTTAATTTTAAAATTCATTTATTCAATATTTTATCAATTATTCAATTTAATATTAAAAAAATAGAAATATTTTATAAATTTAGTAATAATCTTATTAAATTGACAAAACTAAAAAACTTACCATTTAACCCATTGGGCTATATAACTTGGACAGATTGATCGGATTGATGACTAAACCGAACCTAACCCGAATTAAGAGATAATTAATCTGAACTCAATCCAACCCGACCTCTAACCCAAGATATTCAACTTAAATCTAACCCAACCTTATTTTTTTGAATTCAAGTTGATTGAGCTAAATTTGGGTTGATAGAGTTAAACTCGAGTTAATTGAATTAGACTTGAGTTAGATGGGTTGATTGAGTTACATAATTCAAAATCCATAATGGTTTTTAAAAAACTTTTTTATATATTCATACCAAAATTTAAACTTTTATATCTTAGGTATTATCTTTGACCGTACATGAAACTTGAATTATTTTTAGAGAATTCATATTTTTTAATTATTTTTACATGAATGTGTGGAAACACACTTTTTCCATCCAAAAATCATAGATGAGAAGAGATCTTGTTTAATTTTTGCTTTAAACTCATTTTTATAGAGAAACTCGTCATAGTAAAGACTTTCATAAATAACTTACAATTATTTTGTACACAAATTAATAATTAAACAATATACATGGTAGAGACCCCTCATTATAAAAGATTTGTTGGCATTGAAGTCATGTCTACTTCTTTTAGAACTCCACCAATGTCTTAAAGACACCTTTAAGCATAAGATAGAAACACGAATACTATTATTGTATGAATATTATTTTAAAAGGCAATCTCTACTTTGATGTTAATGATGATTGCTATTTTCTACAACTATAAGGATCATATTTGTGGATGTATTTGCATTTGCATTCTTTCTCATCCATGCCCATCTTAAATTCTCCAAAGTATTTGTTTATATCATAATTCAATTAATTATTTTTATTTTTTAATAACTAAAAAAATTTACATTTATATTTGAATCTATTTTACTTCATTATATTATGTAGATTTTTTATTTTATAATATTCTACAATTAAATTACTATAGAAAATCAATAATTATCAAAACAAACTTTTTTAAAAGAATTTTTTTTATAAAAATATTCATTTATTTAACTATTATTTATTTTAATTAAAAAAA
>JAAKHE010000872.1:131280-151000 GCA_011039315.1 Vitis labrusca | reverse complement strand
AAATTAATTTAAAATAATATTTCAAAGAGATGGCTCTTTAATTTTGTTCCATTCTTCCATGAGATATGTGCTTTTACAATTATCATATTTTCCTCAATTCATGCACTCTCCTTTTATACATAATCGAAGCTTATATTATAAATATAAACTTACAGAAAAAGCTTAAGAGATTTGATTCAAGTTCGGGTTAGGCTTCGACTAAGAAGAAGTTCAGTAAATTAACTTAATGATTTAATAACTTAATTTAAGTTATAAAATAAATTAAACATATTTTTTTAAAATAATTTAATGTCATAACTTAAAGTTAAAAATGATTTCAAGTATTAAGTTACAACAGTTGACTTACTCTTACTTAAATATAAAATTATGTTTATAAAAAAGAATTTGAGATTTATATAAGTTAAGTTATTAAGTCATTAAATTGATTTATTAAACACTTTATAAATTGACTTAGACTTCTAATTCTAATGATTTATCAAATATGATAGCCTTTGGTGTTAAGTAATTCCCTTTTTTGGAAATTCGGAATAGATAGAATCTTTTATAAAACGTATTTTTCAATGAATATTTTTCAAACTTCAATCAATGTTTAGACCCATGGTTGGCTTGAGTTTAAAAGAACCAATTTCAGGGCTATGTAGGGGTGTAAAAATATTTGCTTCATTCGGTTTTTTGAAGAAAAAATTAAGCGACTTGATATGGTCAAAACCAAATCAATCCTTTAATGATCCCATACACTCCAAATTTGATTGGGGAGACCCAATTGGACAAAAAAAAATTGGCCTTTTAAGTCCATAAAACCGGTCTATTTAAGTTTAAAACCTAGGAAAAGTATGGAAATTGAGAAGAATAATATAGAACTTCAATATTTTACGAAATGCCTTTTATCGATTGTGAAAAAATAAAAGTACAAAATCCAAGTTGAAAATCATATCATAAACTTTTTTTTAAGAAAAAAAGAAAATAAAAATAAAACTCTTCAAAATAAAAATTTAAAAACGGTTTTTTTTTAATAAAAGTAGAAAAAAAAAACATTTTTCCAATAAAATTGAAAAGAAAAAATATTTTTTTAATAAAATCAAAATTCCATTTTTAATAAATTGAGTTTTTCTTTTAATAAATTATTTTTTAAAATAAATATTTTTTTTTAGAATTTGAAATCACATTTTTTTTAATAAATTTGAACTTTTTTTCTCTTAATTTTTTATAACTAATTTAAAATATTTTTTAGGATAAAACAGGGATAACTTTTTTTAGAAAAATAAATTATAATGCTTTTCTAAATAAATTTAAGAGTTTTTTTTTTTTTTATAAACATAAATAAATTTTTTTATAAATATTTTCTAATTCAAATAGAAATTGGTTTTTGTCAACAAAAAAAATTGAAATATATTTTGTAAATAACATTTTCTTCTATTTAATCAAATAAAAAGGGTTAATTGGTTAAATGGGTCAAAATAACCCCCTATTTACAAATATAACCCATCAGTCAAAAAACAAAAAAGTTAACCAGTTGAGACAAAAATGGCCTTCTTCTTTTTTCTCTCCAACACATACAACTTCTCATTTCCCTTTCCCCCTTCATTTTTCCCTCCAAGATGACGTTCTCTTTCCCTTTGTTTTATAGTAGATTAGGTTCTAATTTTTTTATTCGATCATTGGTTGCTTATTCTCTCTCTTTTCCTGCAGAGAACAAGTTTAATTTCTTACCATTGTTTCATCTATTCTTCATTCTTGGCCATGAAAATATGGAGAAAAAAAAATGTAAGCAACCAACAATTTCCTTTTTATATTATCATTTTTATTTCTTTCTGTTTCTTGAAAATTCAAAATCTGACTTCAACATTGTTGGTAAAAAATAGAGACTCCATTGTTAGTTTTGAAAAAGTGAAAAGTTCGTTCAAAAGAAGTTGAAAAGATTTATCCATATGGCAAGGTCAAATGATGGTAAACAAATTCACAGTCATAAATTTCACCTGAACTTAATAATGGTTGAGTTGCATTAATAGAGAACTTAATTGTGATTAAGTTCTTTGTTCATTTTTTCACCTAAACTTAACAGTAATTGAGTTGCATTAACAAAGAACTTAACCACAGTTAAATTCACAGTCATAATTTTCACCTGAACTTAACAGTAGTTGAGTTACATTAACAAATAACTTAATTGTGGATAAGTTCACAATCAAAATTTTCACCTGAACTTAATAGTAATTGAGTTGCATTAACAAAGAACTTAACCACAGTTAAGTTCACAGTCAGAATTTTCACCTGAACTTAACAATGTATAGTTGGGTTGCATTAACAAAGAACTTAACCACAATTAAGTTTTCAGTTAGAATTATCACTTGAACTTAACAATGGTTGAGTTGCATTAATAAATAACTTCATTGAGGTTAAATTCACACTCAGAATATTCACCTGAACTTAACAATTGTTTAATTGCATTAACAAATAACTTAACTATAGTTAAGTTGACAGTTATAATTACATTACAAAAATTGTAACTTTGAGCATCAAGTCAAATTCATCCAAAATAACAATCAACACTCAACAACATGTAAACCTTTTACATAATCAAAATGAAACCCACTACATGGGTAAAATTTTGAAGTAGAATAATTTAGTTGTCATTTTCTCTCTAAACCAATCAATGCGGGCACCGGTCAGTGAGCTGAATGGATGATCAAAATTAAGATGGCTAAAAAAAATTTATTGTATAAGGCATAAAGGTGAAATGATAAGATGAAGTTTGAATATTTGTTTACATACTCATACTCTTGTTGAGGAACATCATGCAATCGTTCAATGTCCAATATTCTTCACTCTTAGGATCACCACTCTTCCCATAATATGATGTAGCATGCAAAATATGCGGTAACACTTTAGCTAAAGGTATTATGGCACATTTTGGTCGATTATCACTATTAATGGCTATCAATGAGTCATACACAAATATTCTCCTCTGAGCAAGGTGAACTACTCCCAATACCCAATGCATACTTCGAACATTAATAGGGACATAGACAATGTCCACCTTAGACCATTTCATGGAAGGAATTGGGTGAAGCCCATTAACATAGTCAACAAGAAGATCATTTGCTTGCATTTGGAACATAGACCTACTCAAACACCATTGTATAATACCCCTAAAATTTCCAAAAATCCCTAAAATTTCATAAAATATCTATAAACTTATTCCCAATTAGATGCTATTACATTGAATATATCAATTCACTCTAAACACATGATTGATAATAATACAAAAAACTAAAACAATATTAATATGTAATTTATTATTTTTCAACACACTGTAATAGTTCCCAAATATTTTCAAACATCAGCTAACAAACCTAAATTTATTCACTCAAAATACATAACTGATAACAATGGAGAACTAAAAAAAATTATAAATATAACAATTTTATACTTTGAATACAATTCAATAAATCCTAAATTTTTCTTCGTGCATTTAACTAATAAACTTAACCATACTCAAGTATTATTGTATAACATCTCTAAAAATTTCAATAATTTATCAAATGTGAAGACTACACTCACCGGTTTAGCAGAATCACTTGCCTTTTCTCTTGGTAATTGGGATTTTTGCTTAGTAGCTTCACTTTCCTTTACTTCACTTTCTTCTGCTTCACTTTTTTCTTCTGTTCGCAATTGCCATTTTTGCTTTGTTGCCACTTTTTAAAATCTTTTTCTCCTATCACTCTTCAATGAACTCATTGTTTCCTTCGTGCTTGAAGATATAATATGAGATAACTTGAAAAAAATAGAATAACAATTTTTCTAAGGATTCGGAATGAAACAAATGATGAGATGATAGACGAGAAATTTTCTAGGGTTTTTGAAGGAAATATGAGATTTTTCGTTTTGTACATCAAAGGAAGATAATGAAATATAAGAAGATGATGAAAGATGATGACTCGTTCTGTAAATAAAGTGGAAAAGGATATGACCTTTTCGTTTTGTGCATCAAAGGAAGATAATGAAGTAGAAGAAGATGATGAGAGAAATTTTTTGGAAAATATGAGGAGTCGTTTTGTAAATGAAGTAGAAGATGAGAAGTTGTATGTGTTGGAGAGAAAAAAGAAGAAAGGTTTTTTTGTCTCAACTAGGTCAACTTTTTTGCTTTTTGACCGATAGGTTATATTTGCAAATATGGGGGTTATTTTGAACCCTTTAACCAATTGACCCAATAAAAAATTGGGGACTTTTTCAAGTTAATGCCACGTGTGCAACTAGTAAGCTTTTTAAAAAATCTTATGTGTCATCTTCATGGTATTTTTGCTTTCATATCATTCCTATCAATTAAGCTACTTATATGGACTGAAGGTCAATTTCAAGGCCTAACTAGGTCGAAAGTACAATTCTCTCGTTTGTTTAAGATCAGCTTGGTTATGATGATTTAATGTAAGTTAATTTAGACTTTAAAACCAATCTAAACTCAAAGTTTAAAATATATCAAAACATTTAAGTTTAAATTATAGTGAATGTATTTAAAAATTTATTTGATCAATGATAATGAATTACTTAGATAAAATCTCTAAAATGTATATAGCAATAAATATAAAAAGTAAAATATATATAGTAATAAATATGAAAAATGTTCACACATTCATGTATTTATGAATGACAATGAGGTTGGTTTTTTAAGTACCTAGCTCACCCGTCCCTAATGGGATGAATTTGAAATTTAAATAAATATGTTATGGGTAGATTTGAGTATTGCCTTGTTCAACTCCACAACATTAAATATAAAATTAATTTAATTTAAATTTTATTTTCCTATTTTTTAATACATATGAATAAAAATTACTTTTCAATGGAATAATTTATAAAAATTATAATTATTTTAATGCAATTAAAAATTTTAAAAAATAAAAAATAAAACAGATGAGTGTGAGAAATTTGCATACCACCTTCCCCGGTCACACAATATTTAATTTTTTTTTAATGAGACGAGGATAAAGATTATTTCAAATAAACGAGATAAGGTTGAGATGGGGTGACCTGTCTTAAAGCCACTCGTCATCTATCTCAAATAAAAGTGACATGGTTGGGATAAAATGACTGGTCTTAAGCCCATTCATATATATAATAAAATAAATTAAAAATTAGTAGAAATAAAAAAAAAGGAAAAGGGAAAAGACGAGGGAAGTGGCTTTAGAAGGGTAGGAAGAGACAAAGGGAAACCAACGTTGTTAGCTATCTAAATGGCTTTTGCCTAATCAATTTGTTTTCTCGAGGAGTAGGAATGTCGAGGAGTAGGAATGTTGACACCGAAAGGCTCCACAACTCTCCCCATTTTTCTTTACCTGAGAAAAAGGCAATGAACGATTCGAATTCGGCATACATACAAGGGATTCGCTGTTGACTAAATCTTTAGTTCAATGTTTCCATTCCATTACTTTCAATTTTATTCCCTCAAAAATTTTGGACCTAACTCTCATACCCCATTCCCTTATCCGGATTGCCAAATTCTCGCACCATTTTCTTCATCAATTTTTGTTTTTAATATGACTTGTTATATTAATACAACTTTACAACTCCCTGCTTCTCAAGTTTGTTAGTAGCTTCTTGAGTGACGTAAACACCAACCTAAAAAAATAAATAAATACGAAAATGTCACATTGCTGCTTAAATTTTCTTGAATTTAATTTGGACCAAATTAAATATTTATATCATTACCATTGTACTTATTAAGTAATAAAAGCATAATGCATACTTAATACTTGTTTGGATTTTGTTTAAAATAATTAAATAATAATAATAATAGAATTTGATAACGATTAACTTATCTCCTAAAACAATATTTTTATAAAATATTTTTTATACCTTAACCTTTTCAAACTACTTTTAAAATTATTATGTTTCTCTCCTTGGCAGCATCCATTAATTCAAAACATAATTTGAAAGTCATATTTCGATTTCAACGTTTCCAAAGTGCTCTTAATAACCAATAAATGACAAGTGTTTTTTTTTCATCTGGATCCTATACAATGGGAACTTGATGAATTGATATATCTACACGTTTTGCTTTTATTGCTATATTAAGAGTTACTTCACATATTACTTGATATAAAACATATAGTGGATTTTTTTTTTAATCTTTTATTGAATCTTTTTTACGATAGTACTAAGAAGAAAGTATACAAAAAAAGGTTTTTTTTTCTATTATATTAGTGTTAGCTAGTAATCCCGATTCAATAAACTCTTTTTTACGTAATGAACTATTGACATCAGTCCTATATTTTGTCTTTGTGGATTGGACGGACTTGAGGAAAGAAGATTGTACCATGAGAGAAGTAAGAAGGTCAACCTCTCTTAAATTGTTTTTAGTTTTATAGGAGTTACTATCATTTTTTGTTTTTAAAAAATAAAAAATAAAAAATATATTTAAATAATACCATAATTTTTTATTTTATAAATTTAGGGTTTAGATGTATATCATCTCATGTCACAAAATATTAAAAATAAAAAACGGAGCTATTCCTAAAAGAATAAAAAATAATAATAATTTTTTTCTAAATTACAAAATCAAAATCTCGAGTGAAAATAGGTTTTGTTGAGAATTTATTTTTGAAAAAAAAAGGTAAATTTAAAATATGAAAAGTGTTTTAAAAACTTAAAACCCTTTATACTATATATATAAAAGTGCATGTACATCTACAATGATAAGACAAGATGAGAAGATTTGTTTTTCAAATGTCAAAATTTTAATATAATTTTATTTTTATGGCTATTAATGATTGAGATTTAAGAATTATTATTGGCAGCTTCGGAAAAGCAGTGTGCTTAGGGCATTGGGATGGGCCCGAGGGGGTTGGGGAGAGGGTGGGGAGGGTGGTGGGAGAGTCAACTTGGTTGGCCACACCCACACATCAACCAATGTAAGTAATGCTCCACCGGAAGGCTTGTGTGGAAGATGTGACCCACAGAGCCAGCATTTCCTTTAACGTCACGCAAAAATATCCTCTATTTCCAAGGATAATTGAGTATTTTAATGCGATAGATTTGGGAAATTGTGGGATCCTGCAGCTTCATCTGGGCCGCAACATTTGGTCCCCATTCTTGGTGGCATGATCCATTTTCAAAGTTTAGGACTTCTTTTGGTTGGATTTGGCCTCATTCGAGTCACCCTGAAAATGAAGTAAACTTTATTTTATACTCTAATAGTGTCGTGTGGGTGTATGGAAAAGAAAATAAAATGTCCAAAAAATAAATAAAATTATATAATATTTCAAATTTATTTCTTGGATCCATTATTGGGACAGGAGAGCCACACAAATCATTTCAACATTAATTCAAAAAGTGAAACGTGATCATCGTGTAAACAGTTTTGTTATGAAAAAAATTAAGAAAAAAAATATGAATGAAAGAAAATAAAAGAAAAATACAAAAAAAAATTAAAGTTAGTTGATAATTTTTATATATTAATTCGAACATATTTTTAATACTTTTGCATAGATTAAATAATTTAAAAATATGCAAAATTTTAACTAATTTTAATTATATTTAAATTTATTTATTATTTTTATAATAAAACCAAATATAAAAAAATAATTTTTTTTCCTCCTATTTTCCTAAAACCAAACATGAATACAAAAATATCTATTTTATTAATAGCCTAATTCCATTCTTAACACTCTTAACCCATAAATTTGCGTTTAAAAAAGGGGTTATTTGATTAAAAGGACCATTGAAACCCCAATTAAAAAAATCTAGCCCTTTATCATTTTTTGGCTTTATTTTGACAAAAATATCCTTATTTTTTTTTATAAAAATAATTATTTATTTTAAAAATATTATAAATATTTGAAATAGTTGAAGACATTTATGTCAAAATGAATTATTTTTCAAATAAAAACATAAAAAAGGATAAATTAAAAAACTATGAGGAGTGTTTCGTCCTTTTAACTAATTATTTCTTTAAAAAATCCATATTTTAGTAGGGTTGTTCATTATCCAACATTCAAACTTGGGATGACCAAAATAAATTTGTCCCTTGGGACTAAAACTAACAACAAATATAATATAATATATGACCCATGTGGACTTTCATACCATATGGACCATGGATTAGAGACACTTGTCATATAAAAGTACAAAAATCATGAGACGGTCCAAATAAAATAAGGCTTAAACATCAAATCTCAAACATTTTAGATCAAAGTATGATTAAAGATGAGAATATCGTTTGAATAAAGTATATATGTACATTTGTATCTTGCAAAATTAGTTAAATGTATTTGTCACAACCGCCTAAATTTGGGAATTGAAGAAAAGTATATGCTTTGGACAATATGGGCGACTGCGATGGTCTCTTGGCAGCCTCCGTTGAAAACTACCTCAACTTCATGACTTGGCTCCTCTCTTTTGAGATGCTTTTAATTTAATTTAAAAGTATTTTAAAAATAATATTTTTAAAAACAGGATGAAATAAGACAACGGTTTGTACTTTTAACTGATTAAATAATAAAATAAAACTTATTGTTTGTTTAGAATATTTAATAAAACAAATTTTTAGAACCTTTTTGAAAAAAAGTTGGATGATATTTTTAAATATTTTTTTAAGAATAAATTTTGTATTAGTGTTTTATTTTTAATTATTTTTTATATTTGTTATGTTAGCTTTAAAAATAATTCCTAAAAAGTATTAAAAACCAATACAAAACAATTAAAATATTTTAAAAAAAAACATCTTGTTTTATGTTTTTGAGAATATAAAATTATTTTTTAATTTTTTATTAATTAATATATATTTCTATTTTTTATGTTCTTAAAAAAAAGTTCTCAAAATTAAAAATATAAACTATGTTTAGTAATTGTGTTTTAAAATTATTCTGAAAAATAGTTTTTGAAAACTGTTCAATAATATTTTGTAAAATAAAAGTTTGTCTGAGAATTTTAAATATTTTTAAATATATCTTTAAAATAATTTTTATATGATGCTTTATTTTTAATCATTCTATATACTTGTATAATAATTTTCTAAAATAGTTTTTATAAAACAAATAAAAATAATAAAAATTAATTAAAATATGTTATTTGAAAACATTATATTTTCTATTTTTAAGAATAAAAAATAGAAAATAGTAAATAGTTTGTTTGATATCCCGAGAATAACGTGAAGAAGAAAAAAAAAATGGAGTAAATGAAATGAAAAATAAGATGTAAATTAATTTTTTTTTTTAAAAAGAAAGAGTTTAAAATGTAGATATTTTTAATTTATTTATTTTAATGAAAATAAGATATATATGTATAACACGAAAAGATGAGCGGCAAAAGAAAAGTCCAACATTTCAGCCCAGCTCAGGGAGGTACGTGACTGGTGAAGAATTTTGAAGAAGTAATTGTCAGAGATTTCATGGCATTATGGGAGGGGTTTGACCCTCAAAAAGTTAATGCCAGGAGGAACGAACAATTGGAATCTTGAAAATGAAAACCGCCTGCACCCCTCATATCTGTCAGACTTCTATTTGTTCAGTGCCGTTTGGCACACTTCTTTCCCTTTCTCATACAACATTCCCGCATCCCAAACAACCAAGTCTTCACTTCTCCTTTTCATTATAATTACCATCTTTATTTTTTAATTGTTTTTTCTCTCTTTTTTCTGGGTAAATGTCGGCAACATGGGAATTAAATGAAACCCAATTGGGGTCTCAAATTTCGGCTAGCTGCAGTCCCACAAAGCCAAAAGTGCACGTTTTTTTTTGGTTGATCAATTGTCTTCTCTTTCTCATGCTCCATTTTCGCCATGATCTCCATTTCTTTTCTCAGTCTTGAGTTATAATAATCCCTGTGGGGGATGAATGTTGGTGGCTTTAGGCCTAAAAGTGAGTCTACAGTGATCATTCATGGAGGATCTGGACAAGTACACAAAATGCGGGCGTCTAAAGTATATGGTAAAAGAGTTCATTAAAGTATCGCTAAAATCTTAGCAATTTCTACATTTTGCAGAGTACATCATAAGAGAATGATACAAAACAAAACTGAATCAATGGACAATAACATGGAGAGGCCAACAGCAGCGCTAGCATCTTCAAACATACAGCAACCATGGTTGAATGCTCAAATAAATAAAGTCGAGTCATTCTTTCTCCGGGAAAATAAGATCAGAGAGAAGAGAAAATGGTAAGTGATCGTCAGTGGTGATTGCCAGTGATATACTTGTGTCCCTCGCCGGGACTGGGGCCCGAGTCCTTCATCTGCACTTTTAGTTTTCCAAGCCTTATAAGGCTGTGTCCTCCGCCACGATAGCTCGGTCCGGAATGCTTGATGGCCCCAATAGGAAACCCTTCAAAACGACCGTTGGAATCTCCATAATTAATAGGGGTCATGTGCAGCGGCCGCGCTTCTATTACAGAAGGGAATGTCATGGAACTCAAAAGGAGAGGTAGAAGAAGAAGAAAGGAAGTGAGGAAGAGGAGTGGTCTAGCCATGAGAGATGTGGGGGAGGACGGGAGGTGGGTCTTGTGCGTGGGGGTTAGGGAGGAGCAGTGAGATGGGGTATAATATATAGTGTTGGGGGGAGGGTGGCATTTTGACTGGGCGCACTACTATTCAAAGGCATGTGAGATATATGCATCGGGGAGGAGGTGCCGCCACCTTTGGGCAACCAACGTGGAGGGTAAGGCCCAATATTGTGTTCCATGTTTCTCAATCAAATTCCTGCTCTCACGTGACTACATAAATTCATTTTGGAAAAGTCATTGAAAGATGACGTTTAATAATATATTGTGTGGGCACCGGTTTTCTTTGCCCAAAAGTTTCTTGTACATGTGCCGAGAAAATGAATGAAAATGTTTGGTTACACTGCAAAAGGTTCTCGTGTTGGAGAATTTAAGGCTGCGTTTCAATCATGGAAAAAGATTCCGACAGGATTTTCAAGTTTTAAGTGAAACAAAAATAAGCAAAGTACCAAATGAATCTGAACAAAATCAGAGCAAACTTAAGAATCTCGAATAAATATTGAAACAAATAAGTACAATGAATATTGAAATATACTTGAACTTTTAGAATAAGATCTTAAACACAACGTGTCAGATTGGGTCGGATTAAGGGAACTCTCTAGCGGGGTGAATAGGGAGTCCAAATAAGGTATATCTAAATTTTAAATTTTATTTAGATTTTGACAATTCCAATTAATAATGAGTAATAGTTAATCAATTTTATATAAAAACATTGTATATATTGTGGAAAAACCATTTATAGAGTTCTCCAAAAACTCCCTAGTGTGAAAAACTATTAATTGAATGTGAAAAAGCAAAATCGAGTAGGTGAACATCTAGAGGGGGTGAAAGTGTCATGCCCCAAGACCCACTTCAAGGGCGTGACGGTTATTTCACACCTCAAACCTGAAGGTTTAAAGTGTAACCTGACCCAAACAATCATATTGTAACTGGAAGTAACCAATTACCAAAAACCTATTCAGAGTAGCGGAACAAAATTTTAAAATCTTCAAACTTAACTTTAAAACTAAGCATCCATCAACCAAAATCCATTATCCAAATAGATTGCAAACTCAAATAAATCAAGTGCTAACAAATTTTCATAATCTCCAAATCTCAACTTCAAACTTATCAAAAGAAAAAAATATTTAAAAGCTCAATATCTAAATAGCTTCCAAAAACCAAATAATCTAGATGAACATAAACTTATAAGCTAACAATGTCCAAATAACATCCTAAGCAAAATCCTAATGATGACCACTCCCTGACTGAGCCATCACTCCTCGCCTGAACTAAGGGTGCCTAAAAAGTAATCAACAAATAGGAATGAACTCAAAGCCTAATAAGGAACATTAATGCAGTCCATGGATCAAATATTTCAAGTTCACTTGCAAAATAAGAGATATTATAACTAATTATTTTCATAAACCTTTGCGTTAGTTTTGCCAATACATTCAAAACTTTTAATTGTACACTTTCATTTTTGATTCAAGCATTTTCATATCAAATTTGATCAAAATATTCAAATTATTTATTTACTTTAGTCATCAAACATCAAATGGTGTCCAATTAGGTGAGACTTTTCAAATAGGTGGCTAGCCTCAAATTGTTCCTTTAAGGTGAACGGAACCAAACACTACTAGTACTAGTAACCTCTAATCAAACCCCTAGAGGTTGTGATCCAAATCAATTACATTCCCCACCAAGAAATGTAAAGGTCAACTATTATATCTCGTTGTTAAGAGTCAAACAAACCAGAGTCAAACACTTATTTCAAATTATTCGAATTTGCAAAACATAATATCTCCACATTTTTCTATTGTAAACAAAATATAAAATTCTAACATACTTTTCATACAAAACATATTTGATCCATGCATAAAACGAATATTAATTCAAAATATTTCCAAGTGATGTATATAAAAATTTGTTTCTAAAAAAAAAATATATAATAACTGTATTAATTTCCCTTACCTCAAAAGAAGTCCTTGAAAACTTGGGGAAAAAATAATTCTGGAAAATCTACTCTTCACCTAATATAACATAAGAGAAATAACTATTACTATTTATCTATAATTTAACTGATCTATTCCTTATTTAAATAAATTAATAAATTCCCATTTTGTTTCTAATAACACATTACTAATTTAATTAAATGGCAATTTTATTTCATTATAAAATTCTATAATATATATATATATATATATATATATATATATATATATATATATATATATATATATATATATATATATATATATATTTTGTTGACGTTTCTACATGTAAGAGAAGTTTCTTGGGAGTTCATTAGTTATTTAAGTAGTAACAATGTCTTGGCTATTTCAAGCTTTATTTTTTATTTTTTATTTATTTTTATTTCTTAGGCTGGTGTACTTTTTGAGTCATGCTTCTAGCACACATGGATTGCACCCCCTGCAACTACCTCATTCTATTTATTACATTAAACCATTATTACTATATCTTATTTATTAACCTAAAACTAATCAGTTCCCACAAGCAGACAACCATTTTTTTTTTTCCACAATTCTTCTATCTTCCAGTGCACATGCATTCTCCTTTTTTTTTTCTTCACCATTCTTCTATTTTCCAGTGCACACACGTTTTTTTTTTTGTTAAATCAAATTGTTTTAATATTTTTCTAATCCCTTAAGCCACAATTAACAATGTAGTTATTTTTTTTTTATAAATTAACTTAGTCTAAATTGAAATCTTCCAAAGAATTTTTTTTTTCATCTAAAACCTTAAGATTTCCCAATTTCCAACAATAAATCAAAATCTTAAATTTTCACTAATTTGATATTAAAACGAATTAAAAAAAAAACTAACCCTAATCTAGATTTAGGTTTTCCAAAAGATATCTAATGTGTTTGAAATTAACCAATGAATCTAAAATATTAATCTAGGGGTTAGAATCTTACCTATAGAGATCTGTTCTTCAAACCCTGAAATCTGACTCCAATCTTACGTTCTCAGGAACTCTCTACAAACAGGAACGCGATTCAGAAAAGAACAGGAAGAACAAAATTCTAATTTATACTTAGAGTATTTATTCGCAAAATTACCTTTTTAACCCTATTCCATTTTATTAAATTAATTAATTAATTAATATTATTATTATTAATATTTTCCTAAAAAGAAACTTGGGTGTTACATCCTCCTCTCCTTAACAAAAGTTTAGTCCTCTAAACTTGACATACCTGAGTCTTGAAATAATTGAGGATGCTTTTTTCTCATCTCTTCTTCTAACTCCCAAGTGGCCTCTCAGATACTATGATTGCTCCACTAGACCTTTACCAACTTGACAACAGCATGTCGTAGTACCTTATCCATCACATCCATAATTTGAATGGGTACCTCTTCATTGGTCAAGTCCTTAGAAATTTGAATAGGCTCCAACTCCACAACATGAGAGGGATCATAAATATATTTCCTCAAAGTCGAAACATGGAATACATTATGATTCTTAGATAGACTTGGGGGCAAGACCACTTTATAAGTCAAAGTGCCTACTCTTTCTAATACCTTAAATGGTCCCACAAAACGAGGACCGAGTTTCCCTTTTCTTCCAAATCTCATTATAGACTTCATAGGTGAAACTTTCAAGAAAACATGATCACCTACCTCAAACTCCAAATCTCGTCTGTGATTATCAACATAACTCTTCTGTCTACTTTGTGTTGTTTTTAATCTTTCCTTAATTAAAGAGACCTTTTCAACAGTCAACTGCACAAGTTCAGGCCCCAAAAGTTTCTTCTCTCCAACAACATCCCAACAAATAGGAGATCGACATCTCCTACCATACAACGCCTCAAAAGGTGCCATCCCAATGCTATCTTGAAAGCTATTATTATATGCAAACTCCACTATGGGCAAATAATCATCCCAATTACCTTTTAGGTCCAAAGCACATACTCTCAACAAATCTTCCAAGACCTGAATTACCCTCTCTAATTGACCATCAGTCTGCGGATGAAAAGCAGTACTAAAACTCAACTTAGTACCTAATGCTTTCTGTAAACTATGCCAAAATCTAGAAGTGAAACGAGGATCTCTGTCAAATTCTATAGAAATAGGTACACCATGCATTCTCACAATCTCCTTAATATAAAGAGAAGTCAAATGATCCATAGAAAAATTGACTTTCATAGGCAGAAAATGAGTAGACTTTGTCAATCGATCAACAATCACCCAAATTGCATTATTGCCCCCTAAAGTCCTTGCTAACCCTATCACAAAATCCATAGTAATATGTTCCCATTTCCATTCGGGAATAGAAAGTGGTTGCAAAAACCCTGCTGGTCGTCGATGCTCAGCTTTCACTTGTTGACACACCAAACATTGAGCCACAAATTGCGCAATATCTCGTTTCATACCTGACCACCAATAATTCTGTTTCAAATCTTTGTATATTTTTGTCTCTCCTGGGTGGATCACAAGCCTAGAACAATGAGTTTCCTCCAAACGCTCCCTCCTTAAGTCTCCATCATTTGGGACACACAATCTAGCCCTAAACCTCAAAATTCCATTATCTGATAAAACAAAGTCAAGCTTACTGCCATTTTTAACCTCTTCCATAAGTTGCACTAAATTCAAATTGTTCTTTTGTAGGGCCTTAATTCTCCCAACTAAGTTTGGTTGTACTCTAAAGTTTGCCACAAGAGCTCCCGAGTCCAAAACTCTCATATGGACTTGTAAACTCCTCAAATCTTCCAATAATTGCCTCTAACAACCTCTAATAGCTACTAAGGAACCAACAGATTTCCTACTCAAGGCATTAATCACAACATTCGCCTTCCCTAGGTGATACTGAATAATGCAGTCATAGTCTTTAAGTAGTTCAATCCACCTCCTCTGTCTCATGTTCAATTCTTTTTGGGAAAATAAATACTTCAAACTCTTATGATCTGTGAATATCTCACAAGTTTCACCAAAAAGAAAATGTCTCTAAATCTTAAGTGCAAAAACCACCGCAGCTAACTCCAAATCATGAGTAGAATAATTTCGTTCATAAGGCTGCAATTGTCTAGGAGCATAAGCTACAACTTTCTCATATTGCATAAGAACACAACCCAAACCTTGACAAGAGGCATCACTATACACCACAAACCCTCCCGAGCTTGAAGGGATAGTCAAAATAGGAGCTGTCACTAATATGTTCTTTAACTCTTGGAAACTACGTTCACAATCATTAGACCACTCAAACTTAACCCCTTTCTGAGTCAACTTGGTCAGAGATAGGGCAATCTTAGAGAACCCCTCAATAAATCACCTATAATAACCAGCCAGTCCTAAGAAACTTCGAATTTCGGTCACAGTATTAGGTCTTCTCCAACTTGACATGGAATCTACCTTTCCAAGGTCAATAGAGATGCCATCCTTGGTCACCACATGCCCAAGGAAAGAGACTTTGTCTAACTAGAACTCACTATTATTTAGTTTAGCATACAATTGTTTATTTATAAGAGTATGCAATATAATACTCAAATGACGCTCATGCACCTCTCTACTCTTTAAGTACATCACAATATCATCTATAAAAACCACCACAAACTGATCTAGATAGGGCTTGAATACCTTATTCATTAAGTCTATAAAAGCAGCAAGTGCATTAGTCAAACCAAAAGACATAACCAAAAACTCATAATGCCCATATCTAGTTCGAAAAGCTGTCTTGGGTACATCATCACTTCTAACCCTTACCTGATGATAACCAGATTGAAGGTCAATCTTAGAGAACACACATGCACCCTAAAGTTGATAAAACAAATCATCAATCCGAGGAAGAGGATACTTGTTCCTTACCGTCACATTATTCAACTCTCTATAATCAATGAAGAGTCTCATAGATCCATCCTTCTTCTTTACAAATAAAACAGGAGCTCCCCAAGGTGAAACACTAGGCCTAATGAAGCCCTTATCTAACAACTCTTGAAGTTGAATCTTCAACTCCTTAAGCTCCAAAGGTGTCATCCTATAAGGGGCCTTAGAGATAGGAGTTGTCCCTGATGCCACATCAATGGTGAACTCCACCTCCCTCTCCGGTGGCAAGCCAAGTAGATCATCTGGAAAGACATCAGGATAGTCCCTTACAATGGGTATGTCTTCCAACTTTAAATCATTTTTCTCATTCACAACATAATCCAAAAAGCCTTGACAACCTTTCTTGAGCAAAGAACTAGCTCGCAAGGTTGAGATCATACGCAATGGTTTGTCTACATGCTTCCCCTCAAAGCTAAAATCAGGCTACCCAGGAATGCTAAACGTCACTCTTTTCCCAAAACAATCAACAGATGCATGGTATGAATCTAACCAATCCATCCCCAAAATCACATCAAAATTCTGGAAGTCAAGAAGTACTAAGTTAGTTGTCATCTCTCTATGCCTAATCATTACACAACGATCTCTAAGTATTTTATTAACCACAACAAAAATCTCCCAAAGGAGTAGCAACAAATAAATCAAAGTCCATGTTATCAATCGGCATACCCAACAAACTAACAAAAGATACGGAAACAAAAGAGTGCGTTGAATCAGGATCAATTAAGGCTCTAGAAAATAAGGTGTGAATTCGAAGAGTACCTGTCACTACATCAGAAGTAGCCTGAACATCTCTATGAGTCATAGAAAATACTCGCCCTTGAGCCCTGGGCTTATGTCTATCCTCTTTATTCTTCTCATTAGGCTTCCCAAATACAAACTTCTAACTTTCTGGACAATCCCAAACCATATGTCCTTGTTTTCCACAATCAAAACAAGATCCTGTCTTTCTATAGCATGGCCTACTCTCATGTTTCTTGCCACAAGTAGGACAAATCCCATTTAAATTTTGTGCTGTTTTTCCTTTATTCTGATTTCTACTTGGAGCAGACCTTTTCTGTGCTTAGTTATCATGAGCACCATCATTTCTATTCCTCTTCCTTTGTTGTTCTCTATACTGGTGAAGCTCTTCATTATCCTTCTATGCAATAAGGACTTTGTCTACCACCTCTGAATAAACACTAAAATTTAGAAATGATATCTTATTATTCAGATAAGGCTTCAGTCCATCCTGAAACTTCACTGTTTTTTCCTCATTTGTAGCAATCAACTATGGGGCAAAACGTGATAGTTCAGTAAACTTAGCCTCATGCTAGGCCACAGTCAAATTCCCCTATTCCAAACGAACAAACTCTCCCACCTTTTGTCATCGAACATTGTCAGGAAAGTACTTCTTATAAAAAGCCTCCCTAAATTGACTCCAAAGAATAGGCCTCTGATCCTCCAAAAGCCTCTTAGTCATGCGTCACCAATGGTCTGTCTCTTTGTCTAACATAAATGCTGCATAAGAGGCTTTTTGCTCCTCAGAACAATCAATGACATCAAAGAATTTCTCTATTTTCATAATCCAAGTCTCTGCCTCTGTTGGATATGAAGTACCAGAAAAGTAAGGGGGACCCAACTTCTTAAAGTCGTCAAAGGAGCTATCCCTAGTAGATGAGGATTTTCTTTAACCATTACTTCCAATAGCTCTAGCCTGATGTTTAACCAAGCCAGCCAAAGTCCCTAAGTATCTATAAAGCCCTTCAGTACTCATAGGGGGCAAAGCCTCAGATGGAGGAGGTATATCATTATTAACCTGATTGTTTTGGGAAGATGCAGGTCTCCTTGGTGGCATGGTGTCCTATAAAGCAACAGGTATAACTAAATTAGTTACTAAAAAGCCAAATAAACAAATCAAAATTGTAAAGAATAAAAGGAATCGGACTAGATGAAGTTGAAACTCAAACTAATGCGTTACTCATCTATTCCCAAAGGTAAACTAAACAAGTTCCCATCAAGATCACAACCTAGCGCTCTGATACCACTCTGTCACGCCCCAAGACCCACTCCAAGGGCGTGACGGTCATTTCACATCTCAAACCCGAAGGTTTAAAGTGTAACCTGACCCAAACAATCATATTGTAACTGGAAGTAACCAATTGCCAAAAACTTATTCAGAGTAGCAGAACAAAATTCTAAAATCTTCAAACTTAACTTTAAAACTAAGCATCCATCAACCAAAATCCATTATCCAAATAGATTGCAAACTCAAATAAATCAAGTGCTAACAAATTTTCATAATCTCCAAATCTCAACTTCAAACTTATAAAAAAAAAACATATTTAAAAGCTCAATATCTAAATAGCTTTCAAAAACCAAATAATCTAAATGAACATAAACTTATAAGCTAACAATGTCCAAATAACATCCTAACCTTTGTCATCTCTCTAACCAATTTTCTTCAAATGCCCATATCATCTTTGTTTTAGCTTTGATTTGCAAACCGTTTGAACTTTGGATTTTTTTACTTCCCAACCTTTGAAATAATATGTAGCTTGACTTAAAATAACATTAGGAAGTGCTCTAGAATTTATCGCAAAGTTAAGGAATGTGTTGTTGTCAAATTTTGAGTTCTAATTTTCCATGTGAACTTTATTGCATTTACTTCAAGTCTCCTCCATTATGGTTGCTTGCCCTCTATCTCACTTCATAACATTTTTTTAGCATATTTCATGCCATGATTCACTCATTTTTTTCCAAAACATAACCTAAGTTTCTATATATTCAATCTATCACAAAGGAGGCAAATTAAATGGGAGTGTTGGATTTCAAGCCAAGCCATTTATAAGCCCTAAGCAAAGCATAAGTGGTCTCTTCATCGCCTCCAATTCCAACAAATTTTTCCAAAAACACTCTTGCAACATTTAGTAAGAGCACCCATAGAGAGTAGTGCATCCATGAACTAGAGGATGTTTAGGGGCAAGAAGTATACCATTTTTTTTTGGCATCAAATAAAGTGAATGTGATTAGTCCCTTGGCACTGCTAGGCTCTTCCTTTGGACTTTTCTCAATAGTACGGTAATTTTAAAAAGTTATTTTTAAATTATTGTAGTAGAAGAAGTTATTACAAATATATGGTAATTTTTGCCACCTAGGAGAGAGGGTGAATGGATAAATTTTTTTTAAACCAAAATTGTCTTTTCAAAAGACGATTTTATTTCCATTTAAAAAAAAAAATTTCAAAAGGGAATTTGTCTCTTGAAGAGACGATTTCCCATTAAAAAAAATCCCAAATTAAAAAAAAATCCCCAAGAAGAGACGATTTCCCATTAAAAAATTTAATATTTTTTTTTAAAAAAAAAATTCCAAATTATATAAAAAAAAAAAAAAAATCCTCAAGGGGAACTCATCTCTTCAAGAGACGAGTTCCCATGAAA
>JAAKHE010000872.1:96932-120345 GCA_011039315.1 Vitis labrusca | reverse complement strand
AAAAAAAAATTATCCGCTGAACCTCTCTCCTCTCTCCTCTCTCCTAAGTGGCAAATCCTCTTTCCTAGGTGGCAAAAACTACCGTATATTTGTAATAACTTCTTCTACTACAGTAATTTAAGCATAACTTTTTTAAATTACCGTACTATTGAGAAAAATCCCACCTTGACCCACAATCAGGAAAATGGGTGTACTTGCCTGAAAAATTAGCTGCCAGAATGCAATTTACAAGGGGCAGTGCTGCATCCATGCATCTTGAATTTTTTGTATTTTTGCTCTTCAATGCCTGGTCTAACCTTAAGTATTAATTTAGAAAAACATAAGAGATTGAGTGAAGAATTCAATATTATGAGAATGGGAGTTTGATTTGAATGGTTTGCGAGCTTGGGAAAAAAAATCACTGTCAGTTGATTTGTGGAGTAACATAAATTAACAAAAAAAAAAATAATAATTATCAAACTGATTGAAACTTTATTATATAACCAACCACAACTGCCATTTTGTCACAATCAACCCCCATTTAATGGTTTAATAAGTCGAAGAATTACATATCCATACAATAAAATTAGATTAAGTACTACAAAAAAAAAAGGTTTTTAATGACAATTATTTAGTCACGGTCACAAAATCTTGTCACCAAAAGATATCATTTTGTCACGACCATGATAACATCGTGATTATATATGTCTATCAACTTTCTAGGAAAAAAAATGGAGGGATAATTTGGTGCCAATATTTTTAGTCACAATGATTTTATCAATCGTCACCCAAAAAGGTATTTTAGTTACGACTTTATTTGGTGGAGGGAAATTATGGCGCCAATATTTTTAGTCACGGTGATTTTATCAATCTGACAAAAGATGTGATGGAGTGTTTTAGTCACGTTTTTTGTGAAACCGTGACTATGCTATTGTGGATCCCGCATTTCGATACATGTGATTCCACTCGATGACGAATTTGCCTTTTATTTTAAAAAGATTTATTTTTTTAGAAAATGACTTGGAGTCGCAACTTATTTTTATTTTATTTTTAAAGGAAAAACAAAATAAGAAAAAAAACCCTAAGTATGACTCTTTATTTGGAAAAGACGGTATGTGAAAAACCAACTTTAGGCTTAGGGGTCAGGTTACTTATTGGAAATGTACGATAAAGACCGTAGCACCCCTCTAAGCTCCTAAAATGGGTCTCTACTAAATAAAATGAAGCAAACATGACAATTAGTAAGGAAATAAATAGATATTAAAATGATCATACACTGGAAGCCAAAACATGCATAGAGAATAGTCAAAGTGAGAGTGTGAGCATACCTTAGTAGCAAACGATAATGCGCTATCATGAAATGAGGTTAGTACACAATAATGAGTATAAAATATATCACATGCATCACTAAACAGAATAAGAAACCATCACTGACAGACATTGCACTTCGCTCAAATTTATTTTTCTAAAGAAAACATCACTAATGTTGGGCCTCCACCAAAGCCCAATTTATTTTTGTATGAATTAATTCCATAAATTCCCTTATTTGGAATTATAGAATTTGATTTATGCTTATTTTAAAACATTTAAAAGTTAAGGAAAATGTGAAATAATACTTGCTAGAAAGAAAATGGTAGCAAGTTTTACTGAAAAATGAGATTTTTGGGACCTAACATTCTAAGGAAGGATGAAAGATTGAAGAGTTGAAATTATTTGAAAACTAGAATTTTGTAAATTATTTGAAAATCGGAGTTTGAGAAATTATTTTTAAAATCAAAGATGAAGAAATAAAATGATAACATGTGGCTACTGGGATTACATGCTAATAGGTAGCCATGCATAGGTGCAAAAATGGGAAAGATGATGAGGAAAAATCATGTACGAGTGAAGCCCGGGTGCAACTATCTCTACTCTACCGATAGCTCATTTTTATCTGAATCACATGGAATTCTTTCTTGGATTGGTCATTTGAGGGCTCATTTGGCTCTAGCATAGTCCCACATGCACACAGTAAAGCTGAGCTGCATAGAACTGCAAGAGAGCCATAGCATCCTACCAACTCTGGACAATACGTGCGCAATGACTCTAGGTATTGCAAGACAGCCATGTAGGGGAGTTTATGCATGTGAGGCCTAGGGTGGAAGGGTCTTGATGATTGCATTGTGATATGGATATTTGCAGTTATCATCCTTTCTTCTTCATTTCCTGGGTATTCTCTCATCATGTATAGGAAAACAAACATTTCCAAGTCAAGTTTCTCAACTAGGTACTAATGGAATTGAGCAATTCTCAAGTGGTTGTGCCGCTGGACCATGCCATCAATAGGAACCAGATCCCCAGTCGTGAGCTTCAGCAAAGTACTCTTCCTAGTCCTATTGGGTTCCACCAGAGCAATCCTTGAGTCCAAGTCTACCCCAAAGTCAATGTTCTTATAAATTAGATTGTTAGGAGTGTAGCCAAATGTGCCTTCTACAAACTGCAGTACTGGTGGGGGAAGCTTTCCCACATTAGTGAAGCGAAAGATGAGAATCTTGTCTCTAACCACTTTTTCTATAAGGCCACCACATTCCATTTTGGCTAGAGCTTTTTCCTTGCTCTGAGCCAGGCGAGCTAGCTTCATAGACCCATGCCCAAATTGGGAAATATACTCCTTCATTTAATTCTGCCCATGCTGGAAGATGTCATGCATGTTATGTAGACAAGGATATGGGAAAAGCGACAAAGAGATTTGGTAGAAGGTTGGGTGTAGGTGGATGGCTGAATAAGGTTTAAAGAGTGCCAAAGTGGGACTGCATGATATATAATTCCTCTCTAAGTTGTAGAGCATCGTCATGATCCAAATTGAAATGAAGGCCTGAACGTGTGAGCATCAAACATATATCCAGCTGCATCTCCAACTTCAACTTCGGTTACTATTTTTGTTCATTTCAATTGAAGGCAACTTCGTCTTTTCTTCCAGAATCAACATGAACTGAATCGACTGAAGCGAATGAAGGATTGGAACCCTTGAATCTTGTATTGCTTCAGGACATTGAGTTTAGACACTGATAGAGTCTCTTTGCACACTGCCCAGACCTTCCTATCCTCGTCATTCAATATTATACTTGTATTTTCGGCTATTTGGTGTTGCTTTCATGCATTGTTAGTGGCCATGCTAGTTGAACCCACGTGTATATGAGCCCGAGGTGGGATGGTTGATTGGAAAACTATGTGAGGATTACAAAACTTGAACTCTCATCATAATGTGGGGGGCTGCCAAGTAATGAAGATGCTATGATTAGGAATAAACAGAATCAGGACATGTGTGCATCAAAGTGGTTGTGCATGTGGGCTGCGCGCCCATGGGAAAGAATGGGAAGAAGTTTAAGTGGAAGGAATAATGAGAAACATGAGTTTGGAGGTGGCATGAATGGAAAATGTGGTGAGAGAAGTGGGTTTACAGGGTATTGAAAGATGGAGATATGGGTATGATGATGGAATCAGCTACTGGCAGTGGGTATGATAGATAAAGAGTGATTGATGGGCATGGTGATGGTCTCAATGGGTATGAAGGTTAAAAAGATTAGTGAGATGAAGGAGGCCATGCGCATAAGACTTCATGTACGTGGGAAAGGAAATGAAGTGAACCAAAAGCAAGCTAGATGGTATGGTTAGGGAGGTGATGAGTTGAACATGTAAATGTGTTGTGGTGATCAAGCTTAGTGAATATGTAGAAGGGAGACTGGTGAGTATGAAGGGTGTGAGTTGTCATTGGTGGAATGGATGATAGAAGGTAGTGAGAGAAGTGGGTTTAGTAGTGGAATAAGTGGAGGAGGTAGTGAGAGAAGTGGGTTTAGTAGTGGAACGAGTGGAGGAGGTAGTGAGAGAAGTGGGTTTGATGATATAATGAAAGATGTAGATATATGTTTTCTTTACTTCTTTGAACAGTACAACACTATAAGGCCTCCTCTTCACTGCCTTTGTGAGTTGCCCACCTTCTTCATGTCCAACATATCCAGGAGCCCCAATCAATCTTGAAACTGAATGTTGCTCCATGTACTCGGACATGTCATATCTCATCAAAAGATTTTCCTCTTCACTGCCTTTGTGAGTTGCCCACCTTCTTCATGTCCAACATATCCAGGAGCCCCAATCAATCTTGAAACTGAATGTTGCTCCATGTACTCGGACATGTCATATCTCATCAAAAGATTTTCATCATCAAAGAGTTGTTCAAGCAGGGCCTTGGTAAGCTCAGTCTTACCAACACTAGTTGGACCCAAGAAGATGAACGAACCAGTGGGTTGTTGTGGCTTTCCTAACCCGACCCTCGATCTCAAGACAGCCTCTACCACAACATTAACTGCCTGATCCTGTCCCACCACTCTTTGATATAGCCTCTCCACAAGTCCAATTAACCATTCTTTATCATTTTGTCCAAGCCTAGTGATAGGGATGCCAGTCCAGCGGCTCGCTACCTTAACAATCTGCTTAGGCCCAACAGTCTTTGTTAACATCATGTTCTCATCAATGGTTCCTTCAAGGTTTACTATAGCAACCTCCACTTCTTGAATTGCCCCATATATCAAATCAACAGTCTTGGCTAAATCATGTCTTCTTTCAGCCTCTTGTAAAGCAAACATGAGCTCCTTTTTTTTTTTTTTTTTTTAGCTTGCGAAGTTTCATCAATCCTTTATTTCTCCTTTTTGTACTTCATCATCAAGGGTTGAAGCTTTTTTTCTCTTGTTTGTTCATCATTTCAATTTCCCCAAATGTCTACTACTCATGTATTCAGTTCCAAAAGTGTTATGAATCAAGAGAAAGCACTAATATTAAGGACCTCCCGGGGTGTGTCCTTGTAGAAGCTAAATCTAGGCTAACAAGGCTCTCGTCTTCACATTCAAGCACTGCTCTCTGAAAGCACCAGGGGTACTCTTCACACTAATTAATGGTGCCAACATAATCAATCCTGAGCTTGGAAGACACTCTCAACAGCTAGACTTCTTCCACAACTGAATCTATTGAATCAATTTAACACCAATGATCATCATCTTCTTCACTTGAGCTCTCTCAAAAGCATTCCGATCAAGACGACAAGCTCAAATGTGATACCCAACACTCCAAATATGCCAAAAATAGAGAAGAAAGTAAAAATAGAAACATAGTGTATACAAATGGAAATAACACGGTTAAATCTAGCTCCATTTCATAAATGTCAATGGACTGGATATAGGTGGAATCAAAAGGAAGCAAGAACATTATCTTCAAAAATTAGATTCAGTGATGGATCCACATTCAAGTTGTTCATGAATAGAGGAATGCACAAGTTATTTACAAACAGAGCTAAAAGAGCCAGACTAGAATCAACAAAAATGCATGAAAACCAATCTTAGATTTCACAAATATGCATAATATCAAATGTCCACATTCAAACACCAAGATGAACCTAAAATCAACAGGAAATATAATAGAACAATTTGAAATGGGAAATGTAAAGCATGTTGAAATCATACCTAGACCAAAACAACAAGCTCCTTCTCTGCTAAACTCGAAACACCTCTTTCTCCTCTCTCACTCACTTTCTCTGGAATGGCCCTCACTAAAGTTAAAATCTCTTCTCTACTGGTTCACTCTTTCTCCCTCACACATTTTCTCAGCTCTTACTCAAAATCCCTGAATCCCCCCTCTCAACTCTCTCAAATTTTTTTTTCCTTTTTTCTTCTCTTCTTTTCCCATTTGGTTCTCCTCTCTCAAGTTATCCCCTCCCCCTACAATGGCCTGCAACTCTCTCTCTCTCCAAAACTTCCTCAAAATGGTCTAAGAATATTCCCACCATCTGTCACATGCTGGTTGTTTCAAGAAAATATATTTTCCAGCCCACTCTCTCATACACGTGCTGCCAAAACTTCCTAAAAGGTGGTAAAAATGTGCTCCAAAAATAACAAAAAAAAAACCTAGACCAAAATGAGGGTCTATAACTATATTTTTTAATGATGTTCAGTCACGAATTTCACATTGACAGTGACCAAAGGTTATAATTTATCTTAAATATTCTGAATCTATGATGATAGGTTCACCCAACCATGATCAAAGTTTGTTATTTATTTTAAATGATTATTAAGTTATCTATAGCTATAATTTCTTAAAAGACCTTATACATACATACATACATACTTACAATCAATGCTTTGATAAAAAGTAAAATAAAATTTAGTATATTAGTATAAAAATATGATGGTTCAATTTAATATCATATGATAAAAAAATTAAATGCAAGTGTGGGTTAGGTAAATCAAAAACAATTTTGATTTTATATATATTAAATAATTCTTATTGTATTTAAAATACCAATAAAAGTGGTAACTAAATTCTAAGTAAAAAGATAAAACTATTAACAATTAAGATCTAATTAACTTATTTATTGTTAATAATAAGTTTCATATAAAAGACATTGGGAATCTCATTGTTAATTGATATTTTTTTGTCAAGAGGATAATAAGATGAGTTATATAACTTATATATTTGGTATAGAAAATCAGAGATTTGAAACTAATAATAAACATTATCTAATTAAATTAGAAAGTTTTCATTTTTACAGTTACTCAAATATTATATATATATATATATATATATATTTAAAAAAAAAAAAGGGTTCTGAGTCACTAATTTGAAAAAATATAGAAATACATGCACTTTTTCATAACTCAAATAATTATTTCCTAAAATGACCCTTTTATGTATTAATAACATCAATTAACAATTTTTTTTTACTGTGAGAACCGATTTGAGATTAATAAAATAAGAAATTTTAAAAATTAAAAATACAATTAAAACTGAAAAAACTTTAAAACTAAAAATATAAAAACAAAATATTAACTTTCACTTAATTAAAGCAGTAGAAAATATAAATATTGATAAAGAGTTGGAAATACAATGGGAGTAATTTTTAATTGATTTGAGATTTTATTTTTAATTTTTTTAAGTTTTTTTTTAATTGTATTTAATTTTTATGTATTTTATTTTTATTTTTAAAATTTTTTATTTTATTGTTGATGTCAACTAATAAAATTTTTATTCAATTTTATTAAATAAAATGAGAAGATGAAGATATTTACATAATGCACGATATAAAATCATTATTAACTAGGGGATTAAAAATATTTTATTTATCATTTGAAAATCCTGGAGAATTTTTCCACAATAATTATATCTCATATTATATAATAAAAAAATTATAATATATTTATTTGCAAAACACTTTTATCAAATTAAAATTAGAAATTAATTTTGGATAATTTTATTTAATATTATCAAGTAAAAGGTATTTTAGGAAATAATTATTTAAGTTATAAAAAAGTGCATATATTTTAAATTGTTTTTAAATGGATGAAGATAAAACTATTTTATAAAAGTTGGGGTTCTTTTTTCTATATTTTTTTCAAATTAAAGAATCAAAATCCACTTTTCCCTTATTTTTTTAAAGTTCAAAAAGTTTTTAATTTAGAAAAATATTTAGTTGTCACAATTTTGAATTATGAAATTTTATTATCATTAATATTATCTATTAATTCATAGTCATTCAATTCAACCTTATTTCTCAATTTCTAATTACTTCTTTCTTCTATAAACTCATATTTACTAAATATTTAACAAAAATAATGCTTTTAATTAACTGAAATTTTATGGATACAAATATATTTAGAAAATATTGAATTTTTTTTTAAAAAATTAATGTTAGTTGTTTTCAATTTAAATAACTTATTTTGTTTAAACTTCCATTTCTTTTTCTTTTTTTCCTTTTTAGAAATATTTTTTATATTTGATTAATTTTAAATTTTTATTTTTAAATTTTAATTCCTTTCAATGGAAGTATTAACTTATAAGAATTTTTATTAATAAAGTCATGTTATAAGATATTAAAAATTTTAAATATGCATGAGAAATTGATGTTCCTTTAGAAAGTGATATAAGGCTAAGAGGGTTATTACTGTACTATTAGTATAAAATTACTTAATTTGAAAATACATATCAATAGTAATTTATTTCATTGAAATGAAATATCAAATTTTCAAAGGCCACTTTGAAAAGTTCATCCAAGCAAACCATAAAACATGCATCTTGAAAAAATTGATGAGAAAAACATAAACAAAAAGGTTATTTGATTTTAGAATTAAATTAAATAAATAAAATTTGAAAGTAAATTTAATAGAGTCTATTTATTTATTTTATTTTTTAAATTTTATAAAAACATCTTTCAATATTAAAAAAGCTTAGA
The DNA here is from genome assembly GCA_011039315.1 of Vitis labrusca. Taxonomy (NCBI): domain Eukaryota; kingdom Viridiplantae; phylum Streptophyta; class Magnoliopsida; order Vitales; family Vitaceae; genus Vitis; species Vitis labrusca. The sequence goes on along the minus strand of JAAKHE010000872.1, from coordinate 112,112 downwards.
ACTTTTGGCTTGAAAAAACTTAATATAAAAGTGTTTTTTTTAAATAATAATAATAATATTATTAATATTTTAACTTTGTCAAACTTAAGAACTTTGAGATTATGCACTTTCCACAAACTTATAACTCTTGATGACTCATAAAACCACATAACCAAAACTAAGGGTTTCTTTTCACTTGCATATCTCTTCGCTCTTCATGTCATTTTCTAGTATTTCTTCAACCCACTCACCCTTTTATCAATTATCTTCCTTTAGTTATAAAAAAAACTCAATAATGGTAAACAAAGTTTGTAGTTTTTTTTTATTATTGTTTTGATACTTGAGAAATCTAAAAAGTAGATTTTCTTCCCTTTCATTTTATGTTGTGCTTTTGGCTTTAACTTGATTATTTTGATTTTGTAAGTTTGTGCAAGTTCTTAAAGTTTTATGCTTTTTATGTTAGAATTTTTTGGAGATTTTTCCTTGAAGCATATGATATAGCATTCTCTAACATAGTTTCTTCAATAAATACACAACTCACCTCCATTATAATCCTAAAGCTATTTTCTCAGGAAAATCCAAATGGGTTGCAACTTTCTTTTATGTGGTTATTTTTCTCACAAACCAAACAGAAAAAAAAAAAAAATGAAGAAAACTAAGTAGAAGGTGAACTTGTGATGGAGTAGTGGGTGTTGCAAAGGCGAAATAAATTTCCATGGATGCGAGTGAAGAAGGCCCATACAAGATTTAGCTTGTTTGGTTTTCCAGAAACTGGCGGAACCGTTGGATGAAAAAATGTTGGGATTGAAATTTTGGGGAAATTAATTTATTGAAAAACGTGCAAGACAATAATAATGATGGGTATGGGTTTCTACTAGCTTCAAGTACGTTGTGGGGAATTGGGTTTTGGGTTTGCCTTCGCTCTACAATATTTTATATAATATATAGAATATTTGTAACGATTTCAACTGTAAAAATTATCTTTTTTATGGTGGGAACCATATATGTCGAAGGTAAAATAATAAATTTTGGATTATTTTGGTAAAAAAAATTAAAATTATTTTAATTGGATAAAAAAAAAAGTAGTAATTTATTATTTAAAATTTAATTTTTTTTTTTAAAAAATAAATGCATGTTCACTTTTAATTTATGAAATATTTGATATCATATTTCCTATTTTATGTAAAAATGAAAAAAAATAAAATATAGTAATAAAACTCCTCTTAGACTCAAATTTCAATAATACAATGTAAATTCATTAAAATTTTATTGGAATGATAGAAAATATTAAAATAAAAACAAAAAATAATGTAAAGAAATAGAATGACAAAAGAAAGCAAGAAGATAAATATATTTTTAAATTAAAAATTATTAAATTTGATAAATATTTTTATTTTCTTATTTTTTTCCTTTTAAGAACGGATATTTACCCAAGATTGTAATGTAACAAAATCAATAGAAATTTTATAAAAATGTTAAATTAGATAAGGATCAACCTTCCAAAAATCCTAACAAAAAGATACCAAATTCTACTTGCACTTTAAAAGTAAACAAATAACAATATTTATTTTACCATTAAAAAATTAATTTGAAACTTAATAGATGAAACCGACCTAGGGATAATTAATGTAACTAACTTTGTTAGTTGATATTAATTTTAAGCGTTAAATAATTTTCATAGTACTTGGTTTGATAAAATCCTATTGAATTAAAGATCCATTATTATTATTATCATTATAATAATAATAATAATAATAATAATAATAATAATAATAATAATTGATTTTCCTAAACCAAGTTACCACTAACGTGGGAAAATTAACTTTTGTAGGTGGATATTGATTTAAAGTGTTAAAAAATTATGACACTACTTGATAATTGATAAAATTCTACCATATGTTATTGGGAAGCCCCATTATTATTTGACTTGATATTCCAAAATATTACATTGAATAACTTAATATCAAATGTTTTTTTTATAACAAGTAGAAAATATAAATAATTTTAGTAGTTAAATACCAAATTCGATTTTGTAAATATATGAATATTTAGTAAAATTTTATGGGAAAGTTAAGAATTAAGTATATATGGAAATTATATTAAAAATGTTGGATTTTTTTAATTTTGGCTTTGATAGGTTAAAGCATAAATAATTTAGAGGCAATAGTTAGTTAACTCTATTTATCATAATACTGTCACCCTTTCTTCCATTCTAACTTCAACTTTTTGTTTATTTTCATCCTTAAATTGATAGTCTAGTTTAGCACAATATTTATCATACAAAAGAGAGGAGTCTAGTCTTAAAGCAAAATAGTGTATGCTATTGGAGTGAAGTTGTTAGAAATATATGTTAATTATCAAACTAGGTTAGGGTTTGATGAAAACCAAGATGAAGACAGAAGAATGTAGAGTTATTTGGGGATTTACAAATCTACCTTTCATTAGTAGGGATGACAATGGGGCGGGTTTTTTCGAGTACCTGTCCCTAATGGGATAGGGTTCAATTTTAATAAACGGGTTTGGAATTTTTTTAAAAACTCGGGGCGGGTTCGGGTATTACCTTGTCCCGCCCCGCCCTGATTATATATAAAATTAATTTTAAACTTTAATTTAATTTAAAATTTAAAATTAATTTAATTTAATTTTTATTTTACTATTTTTAATATATAGATAATAATAATATATTTTTAATAAAATAAGTTATAAAAATATAATAATTTAATTATTTATAAAATATATTTATTTGAATGTAATTAAAAATTTTAAAAGTAATTTAAAAAAAAAAAAAAAGTTAAATAGGATGGGGTGGGGCAGGTATGAGAATTTATCATACCCACCCCGTTTAATTTTTTAAATGGGATGGAGATGATAATTGTTTTGAATAAATGATGCGGGGTTGGGATGAGGGTGACCTGTCCCAAACCCGTATCGTTGTCATTCCTATTAATTAGGTAATCACGTGCACAACACGTGAGATTTCCGTCCATTTAAACTAACATTGTTCAATAAAAAATGCAAAATGCTGCAATTTAAGAAATTTGTGGTGCAATGTGTTCAATTTTAAACCTAAATGAGCAATGTGTAAAACATGGGATAGGTTGAAAGGGTAAAATGTATTAAACCAAAAAAATAATTAATGATCAAACTGATTGAAGCTTTATTATATAACCAACCATAACTGCAATTTCATCATAGTCAACCCCCATTTAATGGTTTAATAAGTAGAAGAATAGATATCCATATGAAAAAATTAGATCAAGATAAGGAAAATATAATTTTTCTCCTTTTCTTCTAAAAGCAACAATTGTAAGAACAGTTATCCCTACTTATCTCTCATGATTTTCTTTTTGTTTTTCCTCTTACTTTTCCTAGAAACTTGTAAAGACGATGACAAATACTCTGGTCCTTGAACATGGAATAAAGTTGGCTGACAGCCGCCTAGTCAGCCTCAAGCGTAGACCAACTTCTATAGATATCCTCACATATTTAGTTCTACATACTCCCCGCTCATTTTTTTTTTGTTGGTTTGACGTTTCTAGTTGGCGAATTCTATGTTGGCATGAACTCATGCCCATTTGAACATCTATTGCACGGATCATAACAATTGCCTTTTTCCCTCTGTTCCCAACTGTATTTTCTTCAATCCAAAGTCCAACCCGGGAATTTTGAATATTAGTTAGGTGATAAGAGAAAAGACCTTTTGTAATTTCTTGTCAGAGCTCCTGCTTGAAGGGGGGATAAGGATAAAAATATAGAAAGTATGTTTATGCTTATCCGAAGTAATCGTTCTTGAACAGAACGCCAAAGAGTGACTTAATCATTTGCATGATTGAGTTTAAAAAATACTAAAAAAAAAAAGAGGAATTATAATGAAATTCCTTTTTTTTCTTAAAAAAAAAATGTGTACTTTAAAGCTCCTTTATTCAGTTAAAAAAATGAATGTAACGAAAGTTGATAAAAAAGAGTGAACCTGACCCAAGGATTGGTGGAGATTTTACCTGTGAAGACTTCAGAATTCTTTATTAATTAGCTCTAAACATCACAAAGAATATGGCCTAGAGATCATAAGGGAATATGATTACAACCTGAACTTAAAACCTTTTCACACGGTATGTAGCCGGCCGTTAAACATCCACTGTTTACGAGTTTGTTTGTTTGTTTGTTTGTTTTTTTCTTCTAACACGTAAGGTACAATACCCAGATAAGCTTTAAGTGAATGCTGAATCAGATGTCAATCAAGACGATTGTTATTACGGTGGATTAACTCTTAAATTAAGGATTGTGTTATAGCAACTACTACTCTCTACTCTTTCTGCTCTGCATTTTGCTAAACCAAACCTTCAGCATGTCTGAGTTAGCTACCTAACAGTCGTTCTCCCACACATTGAAACTTTGAATTGATCAACATTTCTCCAAGGGTATATAAAAATCAGTCTTCCCACATTTCTCTTCCATCCATTCCACATTAAAACGATTTCTCTATTTCTATTCTCTTTCCTCTCTTTATTAAATATTCATTTCTCCCTGTGTTAGTAAGCTTTGGAAGTTGGAGAAGAATGGGTTCTGAATCAAAGCTAGTTCATGTATTTTTGGTCTCCTTCCCTGGACAAGGGCATGTTAACCCTTTGCTTAGGTTGGGGAAGCGTCTGGCTTCAAAGGGCTTGCTTGTGACTTTCACTACCCCAGAAAGCATTGGGAAACAGATGAGGAAAGCCAGTAATATCACTGACCAACCAACGCCGGTCGGAGATGGTATGATCAGGTTCGAGTTTTTTGAAGATGGGTGGGACGAGAACGAGCCCAAGCGCCAAGACCTCGACTTGTACTTGCCACAGCTGGAGCTTGTGGGCAAGAAGATTATTCCTGAAATGATCAAGAAGAACGCTGAACAAGATCGTCCTGTTTCTTGCCTCATCAACAATCCATTTATTCCATGGGTCTCTGATGTTGCAGCTGATCTTGGACTTCCCAGTGCCATGCTTTGGGTTCAATCTTGCGCTTGCTTTTCTACTTATTACCACTACTACCATGGCTTAGTCCCTTTTCCCTCCGAAGCTGAGCCCGAAATCGATGTTCAACTGCCATGTACGCCTCTCTTGAAGTATGATGAAGTCGCTAGTTTCCTGTACCCGACCACTCCATATCCTTTCCTGAGGAGAGCCATCTTAGGCCAGTACAAGAACCTGGACAAGCCCTTCTGTATATTGATGGATACATTCCAAGAGCTGGAACCCGAAGTCATCAAATACATGTCCAAGATCTGCCCAATCAAGCCTGTAGGACCTCTATACAAGAACCCCAAAGTGCCAAACGCCGCTGTCCGTGGTGACTTCATGAAGGCCGACGACTGCATCGAGTGGCTCGACTCCAAGCCTCCCTCCTCCGTCGTCTACATCTCTTTTGGAAGCGTCGTGTACCTGAAACAAGACCAAGTCGACGAGATCGCTTATGGGCTCTTAAACTCCGGCGTGCAATTCTTATGGGTGATGAAACCACCGCACAAAGACGCCGGCTTGGAACTCCTAGTTCTTCCAGAAGGGTTCTTGGAAAAGGCCGGCGACAAAGGCAAGATGGTCCAGTGGAGCCCGCAAGAGCAAGTCTTAGCCCACCCCTCAGTCGCCTGTTTCGTGACCCACTGCGGTTGGAACTCGTCCATGGAGGCTCTCAGCTCCGGCATGCCGGTGGTGGCATTTCCACAGTGGGGAGACCAAGTCACCGACGCCAAATATCTGGTGGACGTGTTCAAAGTTGGGGTGAGAATGTGCAGAGGTGAGGCGGAAAACAAGCTCATCACCCGGGACGAAGTGGAGAAGTGTCTGATCGAGGCCACAACCGATGAAAAGGCGGCGGAGCTGAAGCAAAACGCCATGAAGTGGAAGAAGGCGGCGGAGGAGGCAGTTGCAGAGGGCGGCTCCTCCGATCGGAATCTTCAGGAATTTGTTGATGAGGTCAGTAGGATGAGTATGGTGCTGGTTTGCAAGTCAAACAAAATTTGAAAGAGAATGGCCAACGTCCTTATGATCATAGGGTGTGTGGAAATGTATCCAAGTATAATTTTGCAGGAGTCACGATGTAGCGTGAAATAAGGTGAGTGACCCATTGGGAATTCCATGTTCAATTACCTACTTGTTTTATCCCTCTCCTAGATAAAACGGTGTCGTCTCATGGCACTAAGTATGTTTTCCTTAGCTTTATCACCCATTATTATTATTATTATTTATTTGTTATGAAATGAAGATAAATGGAACTCAAGTCAAAGTAATAGAGATAAAATGTATATTATTTTAACAAAATATATATAATGGAAAGAATGAATTAGAGAAGAGAGTTGAGAAAATAAAAGATAGAGAATGAAATAAAAAGATAAATTTCTTTCTTAAGGTACATATTACTAGGAGAAAACCCTTTTGATAAGTTTTCCAAATGATTTTCATTAGTATTCCTATTAATGAGTATTCATGGAAATCATAAATAATATTTAATTAACATTTATTATCATTAATATGGTGATATTCATAACTTCAGTTATAACATTATTATTATTATTGCAATCGTGTTTTCCTAATATAAATTTATTAATAGTTTACATTTTTTTAAAAATAGATCATGTATATTTAAGTATAAAAATATGTTTAAAATAAAACGAAAATGTTCTTATAATTAATCCCCTAAAGAATGTGGTTTCTTTACCTGATCTTGTAATCAATCCCACAAAGAACATTTGTGACATCCATTAGCTTGCAATCTAGCTAGTTCGTGGATTTGTTTGAATCCAACTCCTAAACGACTCAATTCAGTCCATCTGATCAAAGAGGTCATCGAATTGCAGTTTGCACGATTGGATTGATCGGTCTAAAAAGCATTAAAAGATTTTTGTTTCCTATTTTCTTAAAATAAACATCATAAAAGTTTGAACAAAGTGTATTCATGGATGATTTAATTTCTATATCAACTTTCTAGGACTCAATCAATCATACATTTTTATGAATAATTCAAATCGTCAATCTTGATCTTGAATGAATTTGAATAATTTTAAATCTTTAAACTTAGAATTTTAAAAGATTTCAAAGCTTTCATTTTAATCTTCCACATTATGAATAAGTGGAATTTAGGGATGCAACTTAAGCGGGTTTATCCAACCCAACCTGGCATTTGGATGAGTTTGGGAAATTATTTTCAATATTTTAGTTAGGCTTAGGTCAGATTTTTTTCAACTTGAACTCAATTTGGATCGAACTTAAGCTAAGGTTTCGACAACCCAAGCAAAATCTAAACCAAATTTAAGATTTTTACTTTTTCTAATGTATATTATCCTATATATTAAAGATATATAAATTTATTTTTATTTTATTGTTGGTATCTTGAACTTTTTTCCTAATTACTTTTAATTTTTCATATAAATAAATAGAAAATTTTTTTTTTTAAAATATTACATATGAATTTTGAATTATGCAACCTGATCAATCCAACCAACCTCAATTTAATCCTACCAAACCAAACTCAACTCAAGTTTAGATAAATGAGATTGATTGGATTTGAGTTGAGTATTTTAGGTTAAAGGTCAAATAGGGTTAGACTTAGGTTGATTTGGGCTCAAGTTGATTATTTCCTAATTTAGGTTGGGTCTAGGTTAGCTTCAACCTATCCAATCCATCGAAGCTGTAACCCTAGTGGAAAATGGGACATTTATTTGTTGAATAAGATAACAAGAAAAACATCTTTTAGTTTTAATATGTGAAAAAAAAAAGTTAAAAAATAGAAACTTAGTTATTTAAAATTAAATTAAATTTAAAAATATTTAAAAGTTTATGAATTCCAATATTGTTTCTTAATATATTTCCCAAAATACCATTTTAATTGGATAATAGCAAGTGGATCCTAGGTGAACTTCCAATATCTCATTCTAAAAAATTCTATTGATTCTAGAAAAACCAAAATTCTTAGAAAAGAAGGGTGAGAGGAGTTGGAATCCTATTTCATAATATAATGAAGATTTTTCACTTTCATACATGACAAATTCCTAAATTTAAAAAGTTACTTTGAATGGTGTCAAATCGGTAATCTCATAAATATATAATTTATATATTATACAAAAATTAAAATTAGTTAAAGAAATTATATATATATATATTTCATTTTTATATTTGATAAGTCAAATTAAATGATAAAAAAAATATAAATGTATTAATATTTTAAATTTTCTTAAATAGAATATGTATAATAATTAAGTAGGAAGATATATTTAAGATGGAAAGGAAATTATAATATTTAATTTTATTTATATATCTATATATTTTATAATTTTAAAATTTTAAAAATTATTATATTAATTAATTTATATTATTTTCATATTTATCATTATATAATTATTATAAAAATAACATGAATGTAAATATTTATATTTGTTTACTGGTTTTATATAATAAACATTTTAAAAAATTATTAATACTACTATATATATATATATTCTAGTTTATGGTAGCATTGCATAATTAAGTGGTCCAATTCTTATTTTTACTATTAAAGGTATGTTGTTGAAGTATATTGCAAAGTTTAATTTATTTACCTTATAAAGGGAGAATTGTGCTTTGATATCAGTTGGGACTAATAATTGGCTCAAAATCTTCATATAACCTATATTTGAACTCAAAACCTAATGGTAGCTAAGGTGAAGGATATTACTTTTCAAAAATCTCCAAAATACCCTTGATTGTTAAATTAAAAAAACTAATAAGTCATCCTCATCTTTCTCATTTTTTCTTTCATTCTCTTTGTCTCTTTTTATTTACCTTACCTTTCTCTCACCTACTTTTTAAAAATTTTATAACTTTTTTTTATTTCATATTTATCCGTTTATAAAATAAAGATTCTTGTTGTTAAATAATTTTATTGTGAAATTTATCTTTTAAAATTAAAATTTTAATCCTTATTTATTTCATGTAATAAACAAATATTTTAATTAAAAAATCTACTTCAATTTATTTATGAGAATTACATTAAATCTAAATGCATTTTTAATTGATGGATATTGAAATTGATTCTTCTTAAATTTTAGTTATTTAATATAATAAAATTAGAATTGAAAAAACCCAACTTCCTTAATTCATAAGAATTAATTTTTTATTAAATGGTTGATAAAAAACTAAAACTATTATTATTGTTGTAAAACAAGGACAAATATAATGCAAATCAAAGTAGTAGAGATAAAATATATCTTACTTTGATAATATAATAGAGAAGAAGGAATCAGAGAAGAGAGTTGAGAAAATTGAAAGAATGAAAGACAGAGAGAATGAGAGAAAGTAAGAAATTTCTTTCTTTCTTAGGGACGTATATTACAGGAGATGGGAATCCCTTTTATAGGCTTTCCAAATGGCTTCTATTAATATCCTCATTAATAAATATTAATGAAACTCATAAATAACATTAATGGTTTCCATTAATAAGTATTAATGGAAGTCATAAATAATACTTAATTAACATTAATGTGGTGGCATTCATTACTTTAGTTATAACACTCCCCCTTGGATGTCCACCACATTGAAGAATATGCCTTATTAAAACCTTGCTAGTAAAAAACCCTATAGGAAAAACCTAGAGAAGGAAAAAGAATACAATATTCTTTTCTTGTTATATTAGGACTGCCTCGTTAAAAACCTTGCCAATAAAACCCAGTAGGACAAAACCTAGACGAAGGAAAAAAAAAAGTACAGTACACTAACACCTTTTTACAAGCATGCTTCCCCTCATGTCGATATCCTTGAGTTGACACATTCCAATCTTGTGTATTAACTTCTTAAATGTTGAGGTTGACAATGATTTTGTGAATAAATTTGCTAGATTATCACTTGAGCATATTTGTTGCACATCAATTTCACCACTCTTCTTGAGTTTATGTGTATAAAAGAATTTTGGTGAAATGTGTTTAGTTCTATCTCCTTTAATATAACCCCATGTTATTTGTGCAATGCATGTAGCATTATTTTCAAATAATATTGTCGGGTCACCTTTGATAGAGGAGAGTCCACATGATTCCTGAATATGTTGGATCATAGATCTTAGCCATATACATTTGAGACTTGCTTCATGAATTGCTAGTATTTCTGAATGATTTGATGATGTGTCCACAATTGTTTGTTTGACAGATCTCCATGAAATAACAGTACCATTGCAATTAAACACATACCCTGTTTGTGACCTACCTTTATGTGAATCTGAAAGATATCATGCATCTACATATCCAAGTAATTGTTGCTTTGATTCTCTTGAGTAAAATAAACTCATATCAGTAGTTCCGCGAAGATAACGCAATATATGTTTGATACCATTCCAATGTCTTCGAGTTGGAGTGGAATTGTATTTTGCTAATAAATTGACAGAAAAAGCAATGTCTGGATGTATACAATTGGCAAAATACATAAGTGCACCAATAGCACTAAGATATGGTACTTCAGGACCAAGTAACTCTTCATCTTTTTTTCAAGGATGAAATGGCCCTTTATCACATCAAGTGATTGGACAACCATTGGAGAACTTAAAGGATGCGCTTTATCCATATAAAAACGCTTCAAAACTTTCTTAATGTATGTTGATTGATGTACTAAAACACCATTTAGAAAATACTTGATCTGCAGGCCGAGACAAAATTTTGTTTTTCCAAGATCTTTCATCTCAAATTCTTTTTTCAAGTAATTTGTTGTTCTTGTGAGCTATTTAGGAGTTCCAACAAGATTTAAGTCATCAACATACACTACAATAATTGCAAATCCGGTTTTTGATTTCTTAATGAAGATGCATGGGCATATAGGGTTATTCACATACCCTTCTTTTAGCAAGTATTCGCTAAGGCGATTGTACCACATGCGTCTAGATTGCTTTAATCCATAAAAGGATCGTTGTAACTTGATTGAGTACATGCTACAAGGCTTTGTACTATTTGCTCCAGGCAATTTAAATCATTCAGGGATTTTCATGTATATATCATTATCTATGGATCCGTATAAATATGTTGTAATAACATTCATGAGATGCATATCCAGTCCTTCTAAGACTGCCAAACTAATTAAGAAACGAAATGTGATTGCATCCATGATGGGAGAATATGTTTCCTCGTAAACAATACTAGGTCTCTACGAGAAACTTTGTGCTACTAATTGTGTTTTATATCTTATGATCTCATTATTCTCATTGCGCTTTCGTACAAATACCCATTTGTACCCAACAGGCTTTACATCTTCAGGTGTTTGGACTACAGGTCCAAAAACTTCTCGTTTTGTTAATGAGTTTAACTCTGCTTGTATAGCTTCTTTCTATTTTGACCAATCATTTCTATGTCAACATTCTTCCACATTTCGTGGTTTGGGATCTTCATCATTTCTTATGACTTCAAAGGCCACTTGGAAAGCAAAAATATTGTTAATAACAATATTGTTTCGATCCCATTTTTTTCCTGTGTGTACATAACTTACTGAGATCTCACAATTTTCAGGTACCTGTGCCTCTTCAGGGGCTTTCTGCATTATTTGTGCCTCTTCAGGAGCTTTCTGCATTATTTGTGCCTCTTCTAGGGCTATAGATTTATCAATTTTAAACTGATCAGTCATTTTGATGGTCTATTCTAGAGTGCCAAGTTTTTCTTAGGATCTCCTCTTCCGGGGAGTTACATCCTTTGAGCCGACAAGTTTACCACGTTTCATGTGTATCTTAGATTCATTTGTTAACTGTCCTACAGGGACATCAATCCGTGCTGGAGTATTTGCAGCCAGGATATGTGACTTTGTCACTTTCTTTGTATCAATGAATGCATCTGGTAATTGATTTGCAAGATTTTGCAAATAAATGATCATTTGAACTTCTAGTTCACATTGATTTGTATGAGGATCAAGATGAGTCATAGTAGATGCCTTCCAACTAATTTCTTGTCGTTCTTCAGGAATTGACTCTTCTCCCCCTAATGACGGGAAAACACTCTCATTAAAATGACAATCCGCAAAGCGGGCTGTAAAAACATCGTTTGTCAAAAGTTCAAGATATCTTATGATAGATGGAGAATCAAAACCTACATAAATCCCAAGTCTTCTTTGGGGACCCATTTTAGTGCATTGTGTAGGTGCAATTGGAACATATATTGCACAACCAAAGATTTGTAAGTGAGAGATATTTGGTTGTTTTCCAAGCACAAGTTATGAAGGGGAGTAGTCATGGTAAGTTGTAGGTCGAATACAGACTAAAGCCGCAGCATGCATAATAGCATGTCCTCAGGCGAAAGTAGGTAATTTGGTTTTCATTACTAATGGTCGAGCTATTAATTGGAGACGTTTGATGAAGGATTCTATTAAACCATTTTGGGTATGAGTATGAGCAACATGATGCTCAATATTTATCCCTACTGACATGCAATAGTCAATGAATGTTTGAGAAGTAAATTCGCCAGCATTATCAAGACGTATTGTCTTAATTGGATAATTTGGGAATTGTGCTCGTAATCTGATTATTTGTGTAAGGAGTCTAGCAAAGGCAACGTTACGTGTAGAAAAGAGGCAAACATGTGACCACCTAGTAGAAACATCTATTAAGATCATAAAATAATGGAATGGTCCACATGGTGGATGGGTAGGCCTACATATGTCCCCATGTATTCTTTCTAAAAAGACTGGCGACTCAGTTATGACTTTAGTAAAAGATGGTCTAACTATCAATTTACCTTGTGAGCAGGCAACACATGAGTATTCATTGGGCGAAAGAATCTTCTGGTTATTTAGTGGATGCCCATGTGAGTGTTCAATTATTCGACGCATCATTGAAGACCCTGGGTGACCTAACCTATCATGCCAAAGGACAAAAACTTTTGAGTCGTTGAACTTCTGGTTCACGACAACATATGATTCAATAGGATTTCTAGTTGTATGATACAACCTAGAGAAGAAAGCTAAGACTTTTTCCATTATAAGCTTCTGGCCAGATATAATGGAAGTAATGTAAAGATATTCTACATTATCTTCATTCATAGTTTCAATATGATATCCATTTCTGTGGATATCTTTAAAACTGAGCAAATTTCTTCTGGATTTTTTATAATATAAAGCGTCATTTATATGGAATCTAGTTCCATTTGGCAACGTTATGTTTGCTCTTCCAAAGCCTTCAACTAAGTTTGTAGTACCAGATATGGTACTTACATTGACTTTTATTAATGTCAATTCTAGAAAATATCTTTTATCTCGAAAAATTGTGTGCATGGTTGCATAGTCTGCGAGACATACATCATCATCATTCATCTTGAGACCAAATAACACATGGATTTCAGATAACAAAAAAAAAAAAAAAAAACAAGGCATAATGTAAATCACAAAGTAATTCAGACGTAAATATAAAACATAATAATATATTATTTCATATATAAAGTAACATCAATCAATGTTAATTTTCTCATCATTTATCAAATGGTCTGTATTTTCATTGGGACCTCCAAAGAAATCAATGTCATAGTAGGTTAAGTCCAATCCATCACCATTAGTAAAGTTCATCTCTATCTCTTTTCCTTTTGTTTTTGCTTTTATTAATGCTTGGTAAAGGTCGACCAAATGTTTGAGCGTACGACAGGTACGCGACCAATGCCCCTTCATACCACATCTATAACAATTATTCTCATGGTTCTTAGGAGGTTTATCTTGTAAATGCTTCCCATTTTCTTGTTTTGTCTCAGTATTGTTCCACTTCTGGTGGTGTAATGAGGCTTTTATTTTTTGAGAATTTGATGAATTATTATTATAAGAACCATGGTATCGGGGATTTCTTCCACGACCACAACCACGTCCTCATCCACGTCCATGAGTTTGGGACAATATTGCATTCACTTCAGGGAATGATTCAGATCCAGTTGGATGAGACTGGTGATTTCTTATCAAAAACTTTTTTTTTTTTTTTTTAAAACCTTCATGGAGATGATGACAAAGGAAAATCAATGTTTTTACGCGATCACCCCTGCAGGGGTGCCTGATTTCCTTCTTTGATCATAGCTCCAAAATTCATTGCATCAAAATGTATTTTAGCATTAAGGATCCAAGATAGATAGTTCTTTCCCGAAATGTCAAGTGCCACAAATTCGAGTTTTGTGATATTCGACATTGTCAAATAACTTCATATATATGACAAAACAATATTATTAGAATCAATTATAATAACTTGATAGTATTGGTATAACTTTGATTATAAATAAAATCAAATAATTTGTTTATAACTTTTAATAATATGTAACAAAACAAATCAACAATAATATAAATATGTAAAATTTTATCCTATATAAATAACTTCAAGTTCAAGATACGAGAATTACCTTTAGAGCAATTCATGCTTATAACGTGTTGTAAAACAAGGACAAATATAATGCAAATCAAAGTAGTAGAGATAAAATATATTTTACTTTGATAATAATATATAATAGAGAAGAAGGAATCAGAAAAGAGGATTGAGAAAATTGAGAGAATGAAAGACAGAGAGAATGAGAGAAAGTAAGAAATTTCTTTCTTTCTTAGAGATGTATATTACAGGAGATGGGAAGCCCTTTTATAGGCTTTCCAAATGGCTTCCATTAATATCCCCATTAATAAATATTAGTGAAACTCATAAATAACATTAATGGTTTCCATTAATAAGTATTAATGGAAGTCATAAATAATACTTAATTAACATTAATGTGGTGACATTCATTACTTCAGTTATAACAATTATGTATTTAAATTATTGTTATATATTTTTAAATAATATTAATATAAAAATAAAAATGAAGATAAAATTAGATAATACATTATTTTTATTTATTATAAATTATATATTTTAATAATATAAAATATCATTACTTAATTATTACTAAAGTTGTATTCTTGATATTCAATCCTCCAATAAGAAAACAGTTGCAAGTATTTTCCGATTCAAATCAATAGTCATGATTAAATATGTAAATCCAATAGTTAAAAATTTAATTTTGGTCCACCATATACGGACCACAAATTCTCCCTATAATCACTTACTATTTTATACGTTAGTTGATATAACTACTCTAATGGTTATTTTCCTCTCTTCACTTTCCCTAAAGTATAATTCTTGTCGCATCAAAAGAATATTTGCAACATCCATTGGCTTGCAAGCTAACATCCATAGCTTGTAAGCTAACATTCATGAGTTTTGGGTCAAAATGACCCA
>JAAKHE010000872.1:48532-59341 GCA_011039315.1 Vitis labrusca | reverse complement strand
TGATGCTCTAGAGAAACGAGTAGAATCCCAGAAGGCAATTGGATTCTGATGATGCTTTACTTTTGATCCAACTGACAATAAACAATTTAAACAGTCCACACTCTCATATATGAGCCACCATTTTTACATATCATATTTGGGGTGGACAGTTCATAGCAGAGCTTTAATCCTGCGCTTGATATTAAAAAGAAACATTAGGTGGAGACTTCAAATAACTTGTGATTATAGCTTAAAATGCGTTGAACTACAACCAAAGATCAAATCTGAGCTAAAATAATCCATTTGAAGCCAACTCCAGTGCAGTCTGCTCGCCAGAGTTTTAATATGACCGATTTGAAGCCAACCCAGCACAGCCTACTTCATATTTCCAATTCTGGCTCTGTGAGTTATGCAGGTCTCTTGTGCATTTAGCAGACACCACAAGAAGCTGATCTTCGATTTTTTTTCCTTTCTTTTGATTATCATAAATAACTAGTTTCATCTTCTAATCCTGCAAAGGCAGTTAAAAGTACGTTTCGTTAGTGAGTGGGAAGACATTCCCCGTAATGTAATTTATCTGTTTGGTTGCCACGAAGAGAGAAATGCATAAACAGATGGGAAAATGTGTCAAATTTCAAAACTGTCTCTTTTCTCAGCAACCAAACAGGAAATCATGGTAAATAAAAGCAAACCTTATTACTACGCAGCACTCTCCCTCGTTCATTGTCCTTATCAGAGAAAGAAGAAAAAAAATGTGAAGTTACAAACATATGCACAATAAAAATATAGAATTGGCGAAGCACATCCATGAATCATAACTATCATATATTGCACAAACCAGCTGAACAACTAGACTTTCCTCGTGACCTAAAAAACCTGATCATGTTATCGTAAACATCTTCCTTTGCATTTACACTCAAAAGGAAGTCTATGTGACCATAGTTCTCAAGATAAAGCAATTCTGGTTCGGATGGCAACTCCGTGAGTGTGTGATTGAAATCAGTCAAATCTGCCAAGGCATCACTGCCCCCATAACCCATCCATATCGGCAATGACTTGGGTATGCTATTAAGATCAAATCTTGGTGGATTGACCTGACCATAGTGCTTGAGATTTCTCCAGATTCCATAGTCATACTTTGCAAAAGTTCCAGCTCGGATCACTGCCAAGCAGAAGGCTGTTAGAAACAAAATCATCCAAGAGTGGGAAACAAATTAGAGAGGGCACAGGGAGGGAGGACATCTTTATAAGAGACATTGTAACTTCAGTGAATATTTCATCCCCTTCATGTTGTTTTTACTGCAACAGGGACAATTGAATGCCGTTGTTGGACAATCAACTGTTAAAAATACCCAGACATGATGAAGATAGAAATCAAGTTTTAGCAGTTAAAAAGTAACAATGTGGCACTTTGGTTGGGAAAGTTTTATGCAAAACATCGACCTTGAAGGCCCTCAAAATAGAAGGTTGTGACAAGAAAGTGTGGAGCATACTTTGAAACAGATGGTGGAGATTTTTTGAGGATGATGGATGAGGCTCATATCCAAGATAGTAGTCAATGCGTGAGTTGTTAAAGCAGCAGTTTTCCCCTGAAAAGTGATCAAATTTAAAACAATGTAAACATAGATAAAGATATAGAATGGACTATAAGATCAGCACATTCACAAACAAAATTTAGTACCTTCCACTTAAGAACCATATTATTTTCTTTTCTTTTATGCTCTTTTCTTGCTAGAATTTTTAGGTACTTAATAACCATACTCAGTCCAGAAATGACAAACTATAATTATCTATGCAGACTCTGTAGAAAATGCCCTCCAAAAGGCCTTATGCAGAAGAACCATATAGTAATCATTCAACCACTCCAATACAGCAACCATTTTAATGATACAGATTACAACTGTTTCTACCACAGGCAAATACAATTCAATGCTTTAAATCAGCATTGTAATCTGAACAAGCCGAACAGTTTCCAACCATCTCAAGTATAGGTCCTGATGCTACAGTATTTTTAGTAACATGGTCAATAATTCTTAGGTGCTAAGGGGAAAAGTTAAAAGAGCTACCAAAAAACATAAAAGGGTTTGCTTGGTAAAAGGGGAAATGAAATATTTCAAGGAAGTGATCATAGAAACACTACAACCATGTAGAGTAAATAGATTGGTACTTCAGTCTGAAAAGTTCAATATTTCTCATCAAAATAATGGAACTTATCTTCCTTTATTTAGTTGCCTGTTTTTGAGGGAAATGGATCAGGCTGTGTATCTATCAACCATCTCATATGATGCAAATCGTTCAATCATATGATACATCAAAACCACTCAAAGGAGACACTTTTTTCCCTTTATTTAGTTTTTTGATAGGTTCCCTTTCTCTATTTAGTTGGAGTTTGATGAATCAAATGCTTTCAGGAACCCCCATCATGGAGTTTGATGATTCAAATTCTTTTAGAAACCCAACATTCTGATCACTGAGACCTTAAAATACTGGGGAGACCATTAGCCTAACTATTTAACATTATTAGGATTTGACTCTAGAATCAATTTTAAAGTGTTGGAGCACAAACATTTCCAGTATCTAAACAATCACACCCCATCACACACATTAACATTACACTTAATGCCCCTGATAAAGCCATTAGTATTAACATTACACTTAATGCCCTAGATAAAGCCACTAAAAATATTGAAAAAATATAGGACCAATTATGAAGATTTGGTTGAGACTTAATTCTGTTAATATAGAAAGTTCAAAATGCTTAGGTGAAACCCACCATTAAATCACTGCTGCCAAAAATACCGACAATGCGGTAATTGGCTTAATTGACCAATGCTAATTATTATACCACTAGAATTCTCTGATTATCAGAAAGCCCGAAAATTGATCCATAACAAACAAGAAGAAATCAACAGGATTATTACGCTCACATAATTCAGTTAAGGGATAGAACATGCTTCTTGTGACATAAGACAGTAAGACCAAAGCCACTGGAATGGCATGTGGATTTTGAGATATCTTTCCATGACAGTATGGTTTGGGAACTGGGTTTTGGATGCTGCAGCAAACTCAAATGCCTTAAAGAAATAGGATAGAGAGAAAATAGACATCAATTTTATGACATTTTCAAGGTGAGGAGAAAATTCACAGCAAATCAAATAAAACAGCATTCCAGAACTTCCTTGTTATTTAACCACATTATGCACCATCAGTTCTCAAAAAATTATAAAAAAAAATGGTCACATGCACAGATTTGGGGGCATCAATGCACACACAAACATATATGAGAGAGACAAAGACAGAACCTGTGATTGAACTTAGCAAGTCGTTGCAGTCAAAATGGCCTTCACATACAGAATTTAAAAGGTAAACTCCCACATTGCTGAAAATAAATAAGACATGGTAATATCAGTATACATAGAACTATTAACAAACAAAATGAAAGACAGAAATGGAAAATAGATATAACAAAACCTTCTAAAATTAAGTTGATGGATACCCATAGCAAGAATCATCTGTCCAAAAAGAACTGATATGTCAATTTGTACCATCAGAAAGTGTTTCCACACTGTAATCCAAACATGTCTAAATGCAAAAGATACCTGATCAAGATGCATGTTGACCATTCTAAGTACAAATTGAGCATTGACATGCTCTAGATATGATATGGGACAAAGAAGAGCTGCAGCTTCAACCATTTCCACTATCTCAGGCTGAGTGAAAGCAGCCAAAGCCATGATTGTCCCCTGTGAAGAAAGTTAAGAAAATAAACTCATAGTAGAGCAAAGAACAGAAGCCAGAAGTAAACTGATCAATACAAAAGGTGGGTTTTGTTATAAAACAAATGGATCAAGACCTGTGAGTGTCCAACAACAAAGGTTTTGGTGTTTGTCATGGTATATATATAATGGATCATTTCTGCAAGATCATACAGTGCCAATTCCTGCCAACTCCAATCCCAAAATTCCTACAACAAAAGCATACACTCAGTTTGATCATATTACAGACAAGAAGAAATATACACAAATTTCGTTCAGACTTTCCTTGTTAGACTACTACAGAACATAAACCCAGGTTCATGATACCAGTCAATCCCCCAAGCAGACTTCTCATTTAAGGATATAAATCTACATGCATGTAAAAGTTACCTGATGAGGATGGAAAGGTAGAAGACGGTCTTTTCTCATAAGATCTGGATGCTAAAATTCTCATTCCAAGACCATACTTATATATGCATTTAATTCTCCTCTCCATTATGATATTCTAAATAAATCTCCATTACTCTTCTAAATATATCTTTGCTTAAGATTCCTATTTTGTTTTTCTCATGAAATACGTCCTACATAAAACACAAGAATGCAACCTAGGCTAGAAGAGCAGGATACCAATTCTAACAGAGCCGGTATCAAAATCTAAGCACCCAACTCCACTATGACCAAGACAAATTATTTTTAATTTTTTGTAAAGTGTTAGTTACATAACATGAAACTTTTTATGGCAATTCAATTTCACAGTGGTCCAAAACCTTACATTATGCAAATTCAAAGTGATATATAAAGAAGTTCTGATAAAAAAAGTAATGTATATGGAAGTATAATCAACTTTAGAAGATGAAGAGAGCTGTTAGATATATTGGACTATGAGTTAGATACCTGTCAATTAAATGAAAGTGTGCTCAACTTTAGATGGAGATAAAAATATACTGCAAACTAACTTTACCTTGTTTTTCTCTGATAAAGTGACGTGCCCATGACTCCAGCGTGTCCCACGCACATTTCCAACCCATACATCAAAACCATGATCTGCAAGGATGAAGCCTAATGACTGCTCTGTGTTGTCCAAAAACCATGCATCACCAGCCTGTTCTTATTTTAAATTGAGAAAACATCAGAATAAGAAAATGTCAGAAACCAAGTTTCTAGTCTATGTAAACACATAACCAGCTAAGAATTTATCCAATAAATGCCTCAATCATTTTAGACTATGTAAATGAAAAATCAAAATGGAAATTTCAGAAAGAGAGCATAAAACTAGAAACATGGAGAGAGCATATATCAATATTAGCAAACAGAGAATAATGCAAGATGAGAAGAATTAAACAAATTGAATGTTGGAATGGATACAAGTTATTTATACATTAGAAAAAAAAAAGCTAGATATCTTATAGAATCATGGCCTTTAGTGGAATTAACACACCATAGTATATTCATCAAACAGATTTCGGTTATGTGCTATACTTTACAATAGGATATAAGTACATGACATTTTGGTCTGTGCCAGAAAATTAAAGCAGAAAATCAGGGACCTGCAGATTAATACAAGCACTGTTGATAACAGCGGTGAAACAGCATTATGTCACCATGTATTTCCTTTTAGCTTTGTTCATAATTCAACAAGGAAAGATTAAAAGTGATTCAAGGCAAACCAAAAGGTCTATGAACTTTCTGGGTGCAAATTGCAGGGCTATTTTTCCTTTTGCTTTTCTTTTTTTTTTTTTTTTCAGTAGGAAAACAAAAGGACCATATTATGAACAATGCCTAACAAGAGTGAGTGCAATCCAAGGCAACAAAGTCTAGAGCTTTAATTACTATATTGAATGAAGCATACAATCATGAAATAGGTTGAACCTATCCATGTTTTATTCACATCACAATCATCATTAAATTAAATTATATATATATATATATATATATTAGCAGGCGTAGGTCGCCTTCTCTTACACTTTAGTGCCTTGCTCGTGGCAATTGCCTTGGCATAACCTTTTCTAAGATGCCTTGCATGGGTATTCAAAAGGTTGGTCTTGGCTTTTGCATCATTTGACAGCCATGTAAAAGTTCAACGTTGGCCATATATTCATAAGCACGGACATAACCTAGATCACTTATAGGCATTTGTTTGGTAGGCCATTGTAGATGGACACCATTCTGAGCAATCATTTATATATGATGCTCAACTAGTCTGAGTGATCACATATATACCTCCATTGAATCTTCTATCTAAACTATAATCAGTATCTAAGTGGCCCCCAAGAAATATCCCCTGCTAACCTAATGGTAGATGATAATGCCAAAGATGGCCTGACTGCTTCTGCAATTTTCGCATGTGACCATCCCAATGGGATGCTACCAGAACTTAAATAAACAGGATTTTGTTTCAATTCAATGCATCCGGCTAGGACGAACAAGAAAAAGATCAGTATTTTGTAAAAATGGTCCACCCATAGTCTAACTGAAGTAGGTAGGTGCGACAGCAATATATGAAGAAGAGATGCCAGTTGAAGGCCTTGACTAGCTTAGGAGGCAAGGGAGTCATAGCCCAAGAATGAGGAAGAAGTAGTTGCAGATCAAACAGAAAAGGTGGCTGCATGTCCCATATTGATCTTGAAGTTGTTGAGAACCTCTCCCAAAGGAGTATTTTTTAAATGTCTTACAAGAAGCACAAGTCCTGTCGACTCTAATGCCAGAAGGGCTCCAATGAAGCAGTTGAGAAAATCTTTACCATCAATGCTCTCATGTTTACAAAGGATGAAATACAAACAAAAAGGAAAGAAATGGATACCACCCGGCTCTACAAATCACCATCTTTCTCTACGACCATTCAGTCCCAAAGACATTGATTGGGTGAGTCTATCTATAAACCTCTGGAGCATGAGCACTCGTGCTGCCAGGTTTAAGGTTCTAGCCAAGCTAGATCTTTAAGGTTCTAGCCAATAATTGTTCTAGTCTTTAAGAAGCTAAAAATATGAGGAATTTTGATAGTTAACTGGAGAAATGCTTCCTTGGCTAGGTGAAAATACTTTTATTGCTTTTAAGAGCAAAAATCAACACAAGTTTGCTTTTAGAAACAATGAAAGTAATTTCAAAATGTTAAGCAAAAGAACCCTAAAAATTATAAATAAATCTATCTCAAGTAGGGTTTTATACATTAGTAAAACAATTACAAAGATTTCAGTTTGTTCTGAAAGTACAGTAATTTTTTTGTAAGAATAGTAAGAAAATCACCATAAAGAGACCGTGTAGAAGCAGAACAGGAGGACCAGGTTGAGATCCTAAATTCACAGTGGGAGACGAAACACGTTGAAGAGCCAACAAATATCCATCCTTGGTTTGAACCTGAAACAAGTTAAAGCAAACCTCACTATCATTCAGCCAAGAACAATAATCAAAGTGCCAAACCAAAAATTACTAACACTGTTACAGAATTTCAGCAGAAAAATTCTCCAGCTCTTGTAAATGTCATCATAGAATTGAAACAGACTAGAAACCCCGCTCGGTTGGGAAAACAACTTAAGAGAAAAAACGATTCCGTTATTACACGATATCTTTGTATGCATTACTCAATTCCTAAGAAAACGAAAACCTCAATTTTCAATTACTTTTTCTCTTCTCCAGTTTCTCAGCAACCAAACGGAGCAATCAGGAACGATCAATTTACCAGACTGTATGTTCGAGAGATTACAGACTTACCGCGTGTTCGGAACAAGGATAACCGGAGGGTTGAATAAGCTGAGCACAGAGGCTCTGCACCGGTAAGGGGCGGCTCACATTGGAACCCCCGGTAAAGACGCCGGCGACTTCTCCGGCGGAGTGCAAGACGAAGAAGCAGATTAACAGAGACATGACCGGCGCAGACCTCTCCATCTCCGATAAGGCTGCTAGCGGTGTGATGAGACTGAATCCAAGGGCTTTTATTTATCTTTTTTCCGGTGGCAGGCGAAGAGTGAATATGACGCGCTCTCACAGCGTATCGATTACCCTCTTGACTGTCATGACAGCGTTGGCGGAAAAACCATAGAGCACGTGATTCCGTTGCTTTATAAACGATAAAACTAAAAATAACAAAACAAATTATTTATTGCTCAAATTCTCACACGATTTTTAATGTATTTAATTTCTACCATAAAAAATTAATTTAATATTTATATTCTATTTTCTTATTTTTCTTAATAATTAAAAAACTTCTTTATGAAAATGACAGAAAGAGCAAGAAAACAGAAGGAGGAAAACAAAAAGAGAAGCTTCGTGAGTAGCATTTAAACGGCAATCTTCCAAAACGACGACGCTTTAATCTTGGCATTATATTTGGAGGCACGCTTATGAAGAGCGCGTTTGGTTGACGTTTACATTAAATCCCACTCCAGACCGTTGTAGTTGGGTGACAAAAATTAAAAATATCGCCAAAATCACGAAGGGATATCGGGAATGGCGTGATACGTGACGAGTAAAAAGTAACCGGAACCGTTATCGTTATCTACCGTTGCCAATCTAATTAGCGGAATCGGTGAAACAAAATAAGATATGTATCCTAAGTTCCTAACATAGAATTTAGTTAATAAAATAAATCAAATTTTAATTGTTTAAAATAAATATTATGTTATTTTTCAATATTTATTAAATAAATATAAAATTTCTCTTATATTTATTGATATTTAAAAATTATTTAATACTTTAAATTTTAGTAAATAATTATTTATTTATTAATAATTTTCATTATTAAAATATTTAAAGTTTATATAATTTTATAACAAAAATTAGTTCTTTTTTTCTAACTACAAATTTAATTTTTTTTAATTAAAATTTGTTAAAAATAAATTTATAATACCTAAAATTAACATATGTTTAGTATAGAAAAAATATCAAAAAGATGATCGGATAATATATCTTATTACTTATCATATCTTATATAGGATTAAATATAAAATAAAATAAATCATAAGATATTTTATTTTATTTCATACCAATCAAATATGAAATAAAATATGTTATCTCTAATTCTATCTTGTAACTCCTAAAAATTAAAAAGCACGATCATGCTATTTATTCTCATTTAACAATTTATTTCCCTCAAGTAAATTTTTATTTAATTAAAATTTTAAAAATTGTAAAATTATTTTTATTTTTAATAAAACATTTTAGCAATAGTTTTCAATTATAAGATTAATATTATTACTTCTTCTTTTTTATTTTTTATTTTCTAAAGCAAAGGTTAAAAAATATGTATGATTTTTTTTTTTATTAACTTCACAATAGTAAAGGCTTCTAATATTAAATCAACACTAAGTTTAGTATATAAATTATTTTATTAATATTTGAGTTTGATTTTTTAAATTTTTTAATTTTTGGGTCTACCACATTTTATGGACTCCATTCTATACTTATGTAGATACATTTTATATAAGAAAAAAGCCAACAAAAAAAATCATAATTGAAAAGAAAATTTTCATATATATATAAACCCAACAAACAATTTAAGTTGAAAATTTCAAATACTTTTTTACATAAAAATTCAAAAATACAATTGATGAGAAATTTCAAAAAAATTCTTACGAAAAAATGAAAAACACTTATGTAAGCAAGCTCCCTCTTTGAAACCTTTTGCTCAATACTTTGCTTATTTTTTCTAGTCACTTCTGCTAAAATAAATAATAATAATAATAACAAAATTAGGCTTAATTTTTTTTATTTAACAAGGAAAGAATAAAGGTTTAAATAATAAAAATGTTAAAGTTTTCAAATGATCAATAAAGACCCATTTAATCCAAATTTAGCCATTTCCTTTATTATATTCCATGATATATTATTTTTTTTAAGTCATTTCATAGAAAACACAATTTTAATAAGATATCAAATTTATTTCAATTTTTGGGTTGTTTAATAAAAAAAATACAATTGATTTAATTTGGTATTTATATAAAAAAAAAACATAATTTGCTTAATTTCTATCAAGTCTTCCACCTAAATATAACTTGTTTAATACGATGTTTATGTCAATTTTGAGGCATTTTTGTAGAAAATACGACTTATAGGACAAATCAAGTTGAAAGTTTTTCAACCAAATATGATTTGCTTAACATGATATTCATATTATTATCAAGACGACTTATTTAAAGTGATATTCATGTCGATTTGTAGAATAGACTAACTTGTTTAATACGATGCTCATATAATTTTCAAATCATTTCACACGTCATGTGACAATTAAGCATATTTAGTACTAACTGTATTTAGTACTAATGTTTTAATACTCAGTTTTTGGTTTATTAAAGGGTGAAAATAACTTTCGAATAATTTGTTAATAATATAACAAATTTGAAATTTTGTTATAGAATTATAATTCATTTTCTAGTTAAAATAAGAATTTTTTTTTTTTTTTTTTTTTTGAAGAAAAATTGAAACTAACAAGAAAAACAAATTGAATATATTTTTGTTTGACCAAACTTCGCACTAGTGCATAGAAAGAAGAAAGTCTCCTATTTGACTTTTAATATATTGGGCTAGGCCCTTAGTCCGGGCCCTTAAGCCTCTTTGTAGGTTGTTTTTTTGGCAACGACTTAAGCCCATTAAAGAGCATATAAAACGGGTCATCATGTTGCTCTTTTGAGTAGTAACTAGAGAATTTTTTTTGGGCATATAAAGACAGGTCATGGTTGCCTTAAATATCTAAGGGTGTTATAAAAGCATATAAAATTGAAATTGAAACAATAAAGAAAATAAATAGTGAAAAGAAGAGCAGTAAAATTGAAACAATAAAGAAAATAAATAGTGAAAAAAAAGTATAATAATTCTATAATTCTGTAGGATGTTCTTGGTTTATTAGAACTGTCTCATTAAAAACCTTACTAGTAAAATTCATTGGGGCAAAACTTGAATGAACGGAAAAATGGTGCCACACACTAACATCATTTTAGAAACATACTCCCCCTCGTATTGATATCCTTGAGTTGATGCATTCCACTTTTATGCATTAACACCTCTTGAATGCTAAGATTGACAATAGTTTTATGAACAAATCAATTAGATTATCACTTGAACGTATTTGTTAAATATCAATTTC
>JAAKHE010000872.1:45160-47296 GCA_011039315.1 Vitis labrusca | reverse complement strand
TATAAAATATCATAAAACAATTTTTTAAAACAGTTACCAAATAGAGCCTAAATCTTTCATGGATTTTCATATATATATAAGTTATCTATGAATCCATATAAGTATGTTGTAATAACATCCATAAGACACATATTCAATCCTACTAAGATTGTCAAACTAATTATAAAGCAAAATGTAATTGTGTCTATGATGGGAGAGTATGTTTCTTCATAATTAATACTAGATCTTTACGAAAAACCTTGTGATACTAATCGCATTTTATATCTTATAATCTCATTATTCTCATTGTACTTTTGTATAAATACCAATTAATACCTAACAAACTTTACATCTTCAGACATTTAAACTATAGATCAAAATATTTCTCGTTTTGTTAATAAGTTTAACCCTACCTGCATAGTTTCTTTTCTTTTTGTCCAATCAATTTTGTGGTTCATCTTCATAAATTTTTATAATATCAAATGCCACTTGGAAAGCAAAAATATTATTAATAATAATATTATTTCAATCTCATTTTTATCTCATATGTACAAAATTATTGAGATCCTATAATATTCAAGTACATGTGCCTTTTCAAGAGCTACTCATTCAATTCATATCTTTTCAGGGGATTTTTATTCAATATGTGCTTTTTCAGGAACTTTTTGTTTTACCTGTGCCTTTTTAGGAATTATAACTTTATCAATTTTAGACTAATTAGTCATTTTTATGTCCACTTTAAGAGTGCCAACATTTTCTTATGTTATCTTCTTTCAAGGAATTACATCCTTTGAATCAACAGTTTTACCACACTTCAAATATTTCTTAAATTCATTTGTTAGTTGTCTTATGAAAACATCAGTCAACCTTGGAGTATTTGTAGTTATGATATGTTACTTTTATCATTTTCTTTGTATCAATGAATGCTTATGATAGTTAGTTTGTAAGATTTTGCAAATGAATTATCCTTTAAACTTCTAGTTTACATTAATTTATAGATAAAGATCAAGATGGGATGAAGTATATGCATTTGAAGTAATTTCTTGTTGTTTTTTAGGAATTTACTTTTCTTCCCTTAAAGACGAGAAAACACTTTTATAAAAAATTGCAACCCATAAAACAGTTGTCAAAACATCATCTATTAAGGGTTCAATATATCTTATGATAGATGAAAGATCAAAACTTACATAAATCCTAAGTCTTTCTTAGGGATCCATTTTAGTGCATTGTGTTGGTGCAATTGATACCATATATGACATAACAGAAAAATTGTAAGAGACATTTGGTTGCTTTTTAAGTACAAGTTACAAAGAGCGTATTCATGAGAAATTGTAGGTTGAATATGGACTAAAGCAAATGAAAGCAAAATAAATTGAACATATATATATATATATATATTCTTTGTCAGTCATGTCATTATGTATTCAAATAAATTGATGATGAAACATGCTAGCTTTGTTGGCCTCTCTCTAAGCTTGGTTTGCAAATGTAGTGTAATGATGAATTAGATATCGCAATCAATGTTTTAAAATCGGGTTAATTATTAAATTGAAAAAATTATTGGTTCATGGTTCAATTATTCAACTAATTGTTGAATTATGGTTGAATCGATAGTTGAATTGTGGTCAAATTAAAATTTATATATATAATTTATATATTATTTAAAATTAAATTAAATTATAAAAAATTAATATATTATTAATTAATTAATTAATAATATTTATTTTTTATTTTTAATATTATCGAATTAAATCATACATAAATAAAAAATATTAATATTTAAATTTTATTAAATGAAATATACATGATATTTAAATGTAAATATATTGAAAAAAAACATTCAATTACTTAATTTTAATTAATTTATAATTTTTAAAAATATTTTTTTATTTATTTAGTAATTAATATATTTTCTTGGGAAACTTGTGTTTTGGCATTCTAATGTGGAAAACATATGGTTTTGAAAACCCAAATATATGAAATATGAGATCCAACTATTAATTGGTAAAATAATATCCAAAACGTGCACTATCTCCTGTTTACTTTTCCTCTTTCCAAATTGCCCCTAAATTTTTCCATGTCATCAACAAATCCTCCCCATGTCAATAGAATAATTTGAAACTTGAACTAATTTTCAAAGCTGAAACACAAAGAAAC
>JAAKHE010000872.1:15160-40160 GCA_011039315.1 Vitis labrusca | reverse complement strand
AATAGCATAGTTAGTAAACTCAATCACAGCTAGTTTTACCTTTTTCTCCTCGGAGTAGTTATGGCACTCAAAGATGAACTCCACCTTCTTCTCCCACTCCAAGTACACTTTTGGATCATTTTTCCCTTGGAACGATGGTATCTTCATTTTGATGTTTCCTAGGCTTCTATCAGTCCCATCTTGCCATCTTGGAGCTCTTCGGAAACCTCTACCACGCCTTTTGCCCCTTGGCGCAAACCTGCCCTCATGGTTCAATGAAGCTTGATCCTCTTCATCTTCAAACTCATCCTCATGGTAGTCATCAGAATCATCAATGCGCGCACACCTTTCTTGCCTTCTAGCATTAGGGGCTCTTTGGGTACGCTCCTCTCGCAAAGAAGCGATAACAACGTCTTGCCTATCCATCCGATCTCGAATATCACTAAACACCACGTTCATGCATTCAAACTGTTGTTGCATAGCCTGCAACAAGAGGGATGACTCCTCCCCTCTTTCCTTATTTGATGTTTCGCCCCTGGAAGACATATTTTTGAAACTACAAAAAAAATGTTAGAAATAATTCCTCACAACACTCCCTCACGTGTTTGCACTCACACTTGTGTTTCACTCTTAAATTAGCTTTTTCCCGATATTAGTCTCACACTCTCTTTCCTTTTTCCACTCGTAGCTTCCCATTTTTAGTTTTGCTTAAAGCTTAAACAAATAAACTTGATCAAGAAAATCAACTTGTAATATCTAAACTAATACCAATGGTAAGAAAAATATGACAGAAACACTAAATCAAAGGAAGAGGACAAAAGAAAATAATATTTTGATTTGAGAGAATTGAAACTACACTCAATAAATATATATATATATATATATATATATATATATATATATATATATATATATATATATATATATATATATATANTTTTGAGCTTGGTGCACAATTTTAACCCGTGCACGTAAAAAAAATAAGAACGAGGAATAAAGAACACAAAAGGAACAAGATAGGATGATAAGAGGAAACAAAAGATAAAGGAATAGAAAACTGATTTTAGAACCTGTGCTCTGATACCACATGATGCGAACCTCAATTGACACGCTTTGAGACTCAACAAACAGTATTGGAATAATTGCCCAAGAAAGCTAAAATACAGATTTTTGATAGAACCCTGACCCAACGTTTATAAGTGAAACGTGAACCAAAAGTATAAGTAACAGACCTTGACCCAATGATTACAATGGAATCACAAACCAAAAGCATAAAGTTTGAACGCCACAAGGAAGAATCCCTAATATCACAGTTTTTGAAGAACCAAAAGAAGAGCAAAGCCTCACATTTTCTGATTTTTTATTCAATAAAAATTATCCCTATTACAATGAGTGCGTGCTATTTATATGTCATGAAAAAAACTTACTAAATATTAAAACCCTAAACTAAAAAAGGTACTAAATATTAAAACCCTAAATAAAGGTTGATTTGGTATGAAATTAGCATATCCAAAATAGGAAAATAACTAAAAAACGTTCTAAATAATAAAAGCCTAAAATTAAGGTAGATTTAGCCTGAATTTAGAAACTCTAGAATAGAAAATAACTGATATGAAGTTGGAAAGTCAATAAGTCATTAATCCATGCCATAAATCACGCTCAATCAAACCAGATTAGCCCTCAATAACTTGGATTAAATTTATTACACCTTTATATTCCTTTGGGCCAAACTTGGAATGTCTTACGTTAGAATCAACCCAAATCTCTTGAATTAGCCCATTAAGTGCTTCTTTGATCTTCTTAGATCTTGCTTTAGTAATAGGCCCAAAACATGCTATGGATCCTTCAATTGTTGATTCTCATCAACCCTAGTCCTTGTTTTACTACTACGCTCTCTAAAACCTCGCTCCCTCTGATATTCCTCATGGTAGTATAGTGTCGTTGTTCGTTTCGAAGCTCTTTCTCTTTCAAAGCCCAGAGGATTCTCTCATTTTGTGGTTCGCTCTTTCTTCTACACTGTGATTCCAAGTCTTCGATCGGAGCTTTTCGTGGGTTCTGAACACTTTTGGTGAGTTATCTTCCCAATTCTAAACTTTTTTTTTTTTTTTTTTTTAATTTCGCTTTCTGTTTTAGTTTGTGAGGCTTCTAGTTATGTTACGGAGAAAAAAGGATCGATCTTCAATTTTCAATTTTTGGGAGCCAATAAAAATCGTAAACTTAATGCTCAATGGGGTGCCATCGGAGTTTACAAGTTTCCAAGTCTCTATTTTGAAGATAAGCTCAGACTAACTTTGGTTGCGGATGAAATGTGGGGGAAGAAGGGAAATTTGTTCAACTTGGGCTTTTCGATTCTTACCACATAAGAAAATCAATTTATTTGCTTTAGTTGGATCGAATATTTAAACATGAGTCTGGAATTTTCGTTTATTTTCTTTTCCTTCCCTTTGTTTTCTCTGCAACCAAATAGAGGGTTGAGTTTTCTACAAGTTTTATGTTGTTTTCAGATTTCTTATGGAAATCAAATTGTCCATGTTTGGGTTGTTCCTTTTTTTCTTAGCTCCCAGAATCTAAGTAGAAGTCTTTATGAAATCTTCTAGTTTTTTCCTTTCCTAATTGTGGGGTGGGATTGTTTCAAGGCTTTGAAATCTTGAAATTTTGCTTTTAAAATCGAACTATTCCTGCAATTTTGCCTTTGGGGTTGAACCGTGCTCCTTTATTGTCTTCTTCTCTTCCATCTTCCTTTGAATATTGATTGATCATTCACTGTTTTGGTTTGTTATGTCAGCTCCATGAGAAATTTATTTTTTGAAAGAGAGAAACTCCATCATCTAATATGGGTCATGTTATTGAAGAGTTGTAATTGACAATGATGCCAGCGAGGAAGCCACTGTTATTCAGGTAAGGCTGGTGTTTTGCTGTTGATTTTCTCATTTGGGCATTTTCCAGTAGGTTGAAATATCGTTTGTTTATCTTCTATAATTTCTCGGGTTTTATGACTACATGTATTATCTTGTTTAGGTTGACAGTGTTAACAAACATGGAATTCTCCTGGAAGTAGTCTAAGTTCTAACAGACATGAACCTTGTTATAACCAAAGCATACATCTCATCTGATAGGGATGGTTCATGGATGGTATGGTTCTTTGTTCAATTCCCTAAATCAGTATTAAAAAGAATGTTTTTCGTAGATTCCTCATCCTTTCCTCTCTTTGAAATTTCATATGTTCAGTGTTCAATGTGGTCAATGGAGATGGAAACAAAATCAGAGACAGAGGGGTCATCAATTATATCACAAAAGTAAGCAGTTTTCCTTCTGTTTTTCGTTGTTTTTTCTAATCAAGGAATCCCTTGGATTTTTACTTGCCGCATAATAGATGCTGAACCGTCATTGAATTGGTTGTGACCTATGCAAATCTTATGCCATGAAAGGAAAATTATAAAAAAAAAAAACGAAAGATTTTAATTTTTCCTGTTAGATGATTAAAGATTTTACATTATCATGCATTGTCTTTTCGGCAAAGATTTTGAAGTCTCTTTAGCCCAGAATGTTTTTAGTTACAAGAACCATTTTTTTGCATATATTACACCTCAAGTCCATAAACAAAGCTTCCACGGAAATTTCAACACATCCAATTGAAACAGTGGCCTTGTTATTGGTGTTCAGTTCATATTTTCTCAGTTTTCAACCTCTCCCATTCAAACAACTAGAAGTAGTTTTCAATCATTACCCACTGAGATTGTTCTTTTCCACGACATCCCTAAATGTCCTTTATTTACCTAGAGTTCCAGAAACTTAAATGTTTCTGGTTTTATCTGTACTTTTGCAGAAACTTGAAAGTGATGCGAACTTTATGCCTTCACTGAGAGGGACTGTTGGGATGATGCCCTTTGAAGACCATACCTCAATTGAATTAAGTGGTATAGACAGGCCTGGTCTACTGTCCGAAGTGTGTGTAGTTCTTGCAGACCTTCACTATAATGTGGTGAATGCTGAGATATGGACACACAATGCTAGAGCTGCAGCTGTTGTTCATGTTACAAATGATTCCACAGGGTGTGCAATTGAAGACCCTAATCAACTCTAAAAAATAAATGAACTTCTTTGCAATGTTCTAAAAGGAAACAATGACTTGAAGACAACAAAAATGACACTTTCACCCCCTGGGTTTACATATAGAGAGAGAAGGTTACATCATGTTATGTTTGCAGACTGCGACTATCAAAGAGTGGAAAGAGCAGAACTTGGGAAAGATAAGAGCTCAAGGCCCCATGTAACTGTATTGGATTGTATTGAGAAGGATTATACTATGATTACTATGAGGTCAAAAGATAGGCCAAAGTTGTTGTTTGATACTGTCTGTACACTAACAGACATGCAGTATGTAGTTTTTCATGGAGTGGTCCACACAGGGAGGATGGAAGCTTATCAGGTAAGGTCAAATTTCACAAAAGTTTATTATTGGAAATGAAGTTTGGGCAAAACAAGTTGATAACATGACTCAACAAATGAAAATTCTTTGGTTCAACAAATTTGCAAATCTTGGTAGAATTGGGAACACAACTATTTTAAACCTTAAGGGAGTCAGAAAGTCAACTTGCTGCATACATTTTTGCAGAATGGCTATGTTGAATTGCTACCATCTTTTGAATGTGTTTGACTGAAAACAAATTTTGGTTTGATAGAGGAATATTATATCAGGCATGTTGATGGACTCCTTATGAGCTCAGATGCTGAGTGAGAACGTGTCATACAGTGTCTTGAAGCAGCAATTGAAAGGCTAGCGTTTGAGGTAAGCAACTGATTGAGTAAAGAATATTTTGTTTCAGGAGACCTACCTATGGTCATGCTCCTAACACATATTTCCTCATTTTGTAGGGACTGAAGCTAGAACTCTGCACTGAAGATCGGTTTGGACTTCTGTCTGATATCACCAGGGTATTCAGGTAGACCATTTTATGTATTAAAATAGCAGAAATATCATCAGAAGGTGGGAAAGCCAAAGACACCTTCTATGTCACAGATGTGACTGGTAATTCGGTCAACCCCCAGATTATTGATTCAATTCGCCAACAAATTGGGCACTCCATCCTACAGGTAAAGAACTCCACTCTTTCACCAAAGGCCCCCCAAGAGACAACAATGAGTTTCCTCTTTGGGAACATCTTCAAATGTCAAACTCTTCAGAATTTCAAATTGATCAGATCCTACTCTTAATACCTTCCTTCCCATGCATACACTTCCATAAGTAGAAACTGTGTAGACATATCATACACTTCTTCTGGAAAAAAGAAACAACATACAAAGAGACTAAAGGACAATGTAAATAGTCTCCCCTTCCTCTTGTTGCAGAGGGTTTACTGTTATGTCCTAGTACTGGATAGAAATAACTCAGACACAAATACTATACTGTAAAAATGCTTACTGGTCTTTGTATATCCTTGTGTTTTTTAGTAAGCTGTGTACAGTGTGATATTACTTGCCCTGTACAAAAAAAACAAAAAAAAAAAAACAAGATTTTACAAATGCCTCTAAATTTAGTGATTGGATGTTATCTTTGGCTTCTTGCAAATTGAATTCATCCAATCAAAACTAAATTTGAAACCTCGGTTCATTTAATGATGGGTTCTTCCCTTTTTTTTTTTCTTCCTTTTTATGTGGGGCATGGTAAAAATGCTCTGTTGAGGTCTTGAAACCTTCATAGAAAACAGAGTAACACAACTATTGAAAGAGGTTATAGCTATCTTAGTCTATTGGATTTTCACTCTGAATTTTATGAGTAAAAACATTTTGACAAGAAAAGACAATTCAATTGAATAAACAATCATTTTAAAGCTATCTATGCTTCTTTATTCTTAAAAAATAGCTGCTTAAGGGTTTGTTTGGAAATTATTCTTGGAAATGATTTTTTTATGTATTAGAATAAAAATTAGTTTCCGAACTTTGAAAATGTTTTTTAAGAATTTGGTCTAAAAACATATTGAGTTTTAAAATAAATTTGTGTGTTTTTTTATACAGTGTTTTGAATAATAATCGAAAATATCGAGAATAATTCAAGAACCTTCTACATTATTGAAAATAATTTAAGAATTTTTATATTATGTATAAGTTATGATATTTTTATGAAAACTAAGCCTAGAAAATTGTTTAAAAAATAATTTTTTTAGAATTGTTTTTGAAAAGTTACCAAACAGATCTTCAATTGAAATCCTATTTAATTTTAAAAAACAATATTGAAAGAATAATCTAATGTATGTGTACTTTGTCTATTATGAATTAATTTCATTTGTATTTTCTCGGGTATTACAATAAGCAAAACACATGCTACAAAGAAGCCAACAAAGAAACTTATTACATATGTATATGAAATATGTTGCAAGGAATGTTGATCATCAACTACAAGCTCAAACTTTGGTTTGCTAGCTAAAAAACATTCATCACTTTGCTTCCATCTTAGTGCATAGAACACTCAAGCTTAGACAACTTCCTCTCTAGAAGTATATGATTTGTAAACACTCTCCTTATAAAGGAGCACATTCTTTTGACATTTAACCCAAGAATCGTACAATCCATGTCTACAACTCACAAACACTACATAGTATGTTTGCATGTTCGTCATCTGATGACATGATTGTTGTTGGTTAATTTTTTATAATCAATCAAGTAATAACTATTGAAAAAGATAGTATGAAACGTAAATAATTCACATATGTATACCAAATTTTAGGATAATAACAGTGATGATTAACTACAAAATTACAAATATAACAAGTAATGTCTAGGATTCAAGGTCTGAGGTTTGGCGTAGGCAGAACCCAATTTTAACTCAGGTAATACCTAAGGTCGGTTAAGGTAGTATCTAAGTTAGATTAAGGTGGTACCTAAGGTCTATTAAGGTGATACCTAAGGTCTATTAAGGTAGTACCTAAAGTACAATCCTCAAAAACCCAAAAGTGAACCACTTGACCACACAAAATAATCACATAATGGCATGGTCTAAGGGTCTCAAAGGAAGGTTTGAGGCTTGGAATAGGTAGAACCCAACTTTAACTAAGGTAGTACCTAAGGTCCCTTAAGATAATACCTAAGGTAGATTAAGGTAGTACCTGAGGGCTATTAAGGTAATACCTAAGGTAGAATAAGATGATACCTAAGGGCTATTAAGGTAGTACCTAATGTACAATCTGCAAAAAACCGAAGGTGAACCACTTGACCACACAAAAGAATCACATAATGACATGATATAAGGATCACAAAAGAAGGTTCAAGACTTAGGATAGGTAGAACCCAACTTTAACTAAGGTAGTACCTAAGGTCCCTTAAGGTAGTACCTAAGATAGATTAAGATAGCACCTAAGGACTATTAAAGTAGTACCTAAAGTAGAGTCCTAAAAAAACCAAAGGTGAACCACTTGCCCACACAAAAGAATCACATAATGGCATGATTTAAGGGTCACAAAGGAAGGTCTGAGGCTTAGGATAGGTAGAACCCAACTTTAACTAAGGTAGTACCTAAAGTCCCTTAAGGTAGTACCTAAGGTATATTAAGGTGGTACCTAAGGGCTATTAAGATAGTACCTAAGGTGGTAGTCCTCAAAAAACCAAAGGTGAACCACTTGTCCACACAAAAGAATCACATAATGGCATGCTCTAAGACTCACAAAGGAGGGTCTGAGGCTTTGGATAGATAGAACCCAACTTTAACTAAGGTAGTACCTAAAGTCCCTTAAGGTAGTACCTAAAGTATATTAACATGGTACCTAAGGGCTATTAAGGTAGTACCTAAGGTACATACCTCAAAAAACCAAAGATGAACCCTTTCCCCAAGCCTCGGACCTTCCTTTGTGACCTTTAGACCATGCCATTATGTGATTCTCTTGTCTGATCAAGTGGTTCACCTTTGGTTTTTTGGGACTGTACCTTAGGTACTACCTTAATAGCCCTAAGGTACTACCTTAATGTACCTTAGGTACTACCTTAAGAGACCTTAGGTACTACCTTAGTTAAAGTTGGGTTCTACCTTTCCCAAGCCTTGGACTTTCCTTTGTGACCCTTAGACCATACCATTATGTGATTCTCTTGTGTGATCAAGTGGTTCACCTTTGGTTTTTTAGGACTGTACCTTAGGTACTACCTTAATAGCCCTGAGGTACTACCTTAATGTACCTTGGGTACTACCTTAAGGGACCTTAGATACTACCTTAGTTAAAATTGGATTCTACCTTTCCCAAACCTCGGACCTTCCTTTGTGACCCTTAGACCATGTCATTATGTGATTCTCTTGTGTAGTCAAGTGGTTCATCTTTAGTTTTTTGGGACTGTACCTTAGGTACTACCTTAATAGCCTTGAGGTACTACCTTAATGTACATTAGATACTCTACCTTAGTTAAAGTTGGGTTCTACCTTTCCAAGCCTCAGACATTCCTTTGTGACCCTTAGACCATGCCATTATGTGATTCTCTTGTGTGGTTAAGTGGTTCACTTTTGGTTTTTTGGGACTGCACTTTAGGTAGTACTTTAATAGCCTTGAGGTACTACTTTAATTTACCTTAGGTACTACCTTAAGGGACTTTAGGTATTATCTTAGTTAAAGTTAGGTTCTACATTTCCCAAGCCTTGATCATTCTTTTGTGACTCTTATACCATGTCATTATGTGATTTTCTTGTGTGGTCAAGTGGTCTACCTTTGGTTTTTTGGGGTTGTACCTTAGATACTACCTTAATAGTCCTTAAGTACTACCTTAATCTACCTTAAGTACTATCTTAAGAGACCTTAGTTACTACCTTAGTTAAAGTTGGGTTCTACCTATCCCAAGCCTTTGACCTTCAATCCCAAACATTACTTGTTATATTTTAAAATTTATAGTTTATTATTACTAATACTTTGTATTTCAAAATATGATATTATTTTAAATTGCACATGTTTGTTTTTTAGAATTTCCCTTAATTTCTCTAAAACATAGTATTAATTATATTAATTTTAAATCAAATTATTAATTTTTAAAAATACTTTGAAACTCAAAAAACAATTTAAGGTACTTTTTTATTTGAATAACATAGAAAATCATGGAATTCAACAAAATAATATTAAAAAAATAATAAATTAAAATTCATTTTGAATGACTTCACTAGTTTCTTCTTTATATATAATTATATTTTTGTAAATTTTTTTATTTGGCAAATAAACTCTAAATCAAGCAAGACTTTGTGCATTGGATTCTTTAACGGATCTAGTAATTTTTAAAAATAAGTTAAACTCAAATAGTGATCAAATTAATATAAGAAATCTATGAACAAAAATTAATAACTTTATTGTTTATTTTCTATATAAAATCATATATATATATTTTAAATTTTGTTTACTAAAAAAATAAACTTCAAATTAAATAAAATTTAATGTGTTGGATTTATTAACAAGTCTAAGTAATTTTAAAAAGTAATTTAAAAATCAAATAGTGAACCAATTAATATCATAAATTTTTGGATAAAAATTGATCTATTCTATTATTTATTTATGAACAGAGTTATATTTTTATAATTTCTTTCACTAAAAAATAAACTTCAAATCAAACAATATTTTGTGTTGAATTTATTTATTTTAAAATTTATTTTAAATAATACTATTAATCATTCTTATTTTTAAAATATTATTATAATTTTTTAATAAAAAAATCAATTATTATTTTACAAAGATGTCAATATCCATATTTCTATAAAGAGAAAAATAGTATAATAAATTCATTTTAAATAATATTATTAATAATAAAGAGCAAAATAGTATAATAAATTCATTTTAAATAATATTATTAAATCTAGACTCTTGAAGGCAAATAACCACGCTTGCCTTAAAGATCTTAAGAACCCCTTCACCAAAAAGATAGGATACCAACCCATTTATGTACATTTACAAACAAAAGCACTTGAATTGAAAAACAACATTGAATTTTAAGGGCAACAACTCTTCATATAATGTCATTGCTGCCTAACGAAGACCCATCACTATGAACATAAAAGGCAAAATCAACAAGTGAAAATGTGAAAAACTGCAACCCGTAAACACAAACATCAGTTTAAGCAAACCCAAATAAAAACCAATGGAAATCAAGCAGAATCCTCAAAAATAAAAAAACAAACCACAAAAGCAAAACGAGAATCTTAATTCGAAAATGGAGACTCAGATCTTGTACAAGAAGAGAAACCCTATCGCTACTTCAACGAGAGAGGAAGAAGAGATGTCGTATGGAAAGAGAAGAGACAAAAATCTGTAGTGGATTTGCAACACGGAACAAGCGATTGCTCCCTCTTCTCTCCCTCTCTCTCTCTCTCTCTCTCTTTCTTTCAACGCGACAATTCCAATCTTCATCGACAATTCTTGGGTTGGGTTTCTTTGTGTTTCACCTTTGAGAATTAGTTCAAGTTTCAAATTGTTAAGAAATTTAGGGGCAAACTAGGAAGAGAAAAAGTAAACAGGACATAGTGCATATTTTGAATATTACTTTATCTATTAATAATTGAATCTCATATTTTATATATTTAGTTTTCAAAACCATATATTTTCCACAACAGCCCCAGACCTAACTCTTCCTATTTTCTTTGCAGTGTTAAGCATCAAAATGTCTAAGAGTGGTGTCCCATCAAATCCCCTTTAGGTGGAAATGTGGATTAGGTTTTCAAGGTACAGCCCACCAAGCGTTAATCAGGGGTGACACTTTTCCTGAAGGTGGGCCTCTTTGATTGATGGAAAGAGAGCGGGCATCGAACCATTTGGGTTCACCCGTTCGGAAAGTATTTAAAATCAATTTATATTTTATTATAAAGAAAAATATAAGAGATGCTCCGGTCACGCACCACCTTATTTTACTATTATATATATTTTAAATACAAAAATAAAATTAATTTAAATTGGAACCTTATTCTCGGACACAAAAGCAAAAGTCAAATCATGACTGCGTAGAGGCATGAATCGTACATTTCATATGGAATTATTATTATTATTATAAAAATGTTATAGTTTTTTATAATTTATTATAAAATTTTAATCAAATATGAAAAGATAAAATATTTAATTTTTTTAAATAAAAAAATATATTTATTAAGTTTTATTTATTTTTTAATATTTTATAAAAATAAAATATTACAAAATATAAAAAACAGATAACTTAATATTTATTACTATCATCTATTATTTAATTTTAAATTTTATTTAAAATTAAATAAAAAAACAAACATTTTAAAATTTTAAAAAGCGTTTTGAATATTTTTTCATTCACTTAATTTTTTTTGACAACACCTTTTAAATTAAAAGCATTTTTTAAAATTATTATTAATAACTTTTAAAAAATATTTTTAGTATAAGAAATGCTTTAAAAAAATAATTAAATGTTTAATAAAATTTAAAAAACATATTTAAAAATATAAAAAATCAATTACCTCGCCTCAACACGGATTTGTGGTCGCGCGCTGCCCGCCTCTCCTTGAAAGAAGCGGCCTCCGCCTTAACTGGGATAGTGGAAACCACTTTCCTATATATTTTTTTAGTTATTTATGCGATGATGGTGATTGAATAGGATAAGAAGGAATAATATTTATTAAATAGGATTTTCCTTTTAATATTGAACTGTTACTTGCGATGGGAAGCATAGACTAAAAAAAGACGGTAAAAGTGAGGGCAAGGATTGGGTTGTGGACTGTTCCCATTTTCACGGATGGTCCAGATTCAATGTATCGAATTAACCGGAGAGAATCCGATTCCTTTCCCTGTCATCTCCAACGTTAGTCGTGCCCTTTCATCTTCTCTAGACTCAAAACTACCAAACTACCCTCTCCCTTTCTTCAAATACTCCTCCCTCCCCCGCCGTCTCCACTACCACCACCGCCAATTCCTTCGCAACGATGGCGTCATCTGGATTCCGGCCCCTTGACGACAAGTCTCTCATAGAGTACATAAAGGCGACGCCCGCTCTCTCCTCCAAGCTTGCAAACCAGCTCGATGGATTGCAGATCAAAGAAGTGGGCGACGGCAATCTCAACTTCGTCTACATCGTCATCTCCTCCAGTGGATCCTTCGTCATCAAACAGGTACAAATTTTGATTCATAACGGCACCTCACAAATTCAGATTCTTACTGAAAAAAAATGGCTTCACTGTGGAAGAATTTTAAGTGCTTGTGAAGGTTAGGTCAAAGTGACTGTTGTAAGATGTGGTTGTGTTGAGAGTGCAGGCGTTGCCGTACATACGTTGTATAGGGGAATCGTGGCCGATGACGAAGGAACGGGCGTATTTTGAAGCGACGGCATTGAGAGAGCAGCGTCGCTGGTGCTCCGATCATGTGCCGGAGGTTTATCATTTTGATAGGGAAATGGCTTTAATCGGTATGAGGTACTTGGAGCCTCCGCATATAATTCTTAGAAAGGGC
The DNA here is from genome assembly GCA_011039315.1 of Vitis labrusca. Classification (NCBI taxonomy): domain Eukaryota; kingdom Viridiplantae; phylum Streptophyta; class Magnoliopsida; order Vitales; family Vitaceae; genus Vitis; species Vitis labrusca. Next base: position 27,768 of record JAAKHE010000872.1, on the reverse strand, counting down.
CTGATTGCTGGAATTGAGTACCCTTTGCTTGCTGAACACATGTCTGAGTTTATGGCGAGGACTCTTTTCTTCACATCTCTTCTATACCATGACACAACCGAGCACAAACGTGCAGGTAAATGCTTTTTCATATAATTTGTTTCGAGTTTCATAGTTTTATGAACGTTCTGGTCTTTTGATTTTTTTAGATTATTCTTTGAATTGAAGCATAGGATGCAAAATGCATAAATTAATTTATAAAGTGACTGAGTTTTTGAGCAGCATAATTGGTACAGCTGTAGTTAAATATTTCTGCAGTAAGCCAAGAACTTTGTCTTATCCTCAAATATGTTGTGCCAAGAGTAATTACTGGTAGAATGTACGAGAAAATTGCAGTTTGCTTCTGATGAAGTTATTCTATTGACAAGATTGAATCATGTTCAAATTGTGCTTTATGCAGTTGCTGAATTTTGTGGTAATGTGGAGTTATGTCGGCTCACTGAGCAAGTTGTGTTCTCTGATCCATACAAAGTATCTCAGTACAATCGGTGGACTTCTCCTTATCTTGACCGCGATGCTGAGGCAGTTCGAGAGGATAACATTTTGAAGCTTGAAGTTGCCGAGTTGAAATCTATGTAGTGCTTCCATATCAGTACCTCATTTCCTTACGTAATATAAAATATTTCTATTAATAGCAGTTCAATTCTGAAGTAAACAGGTTGAAATCCTTTCTATGCCTAGTTAGAACTATTTTGCAGGTTCTGTGAGAGATCGCAAGCCCTAGTACATGGAGATCTTCATACTGGTTCAGTTATGGTTACCCCTGATTCGACTCAAGTTATAGATCCAGAATTTGGCTTTTATGGACCAATGGGGTTTGATATAGGCGCTTTTTTAGGAAACTTGATTTTGGCTTACTTTGCACAAGATGGGCATGCTGATCAAGTGAATGATAGAAAAGTATGTCTGTGTTGTTAACTTCGTTTCTATGGTTTTTCCCATTTTCCCCAAAGTTTTAAAATATTTAGCTGTCCATAGTCTAGTGTTAATTTTGTTGTTTCTTTTTTCCTTTGAATTTTGTCATAATCCTTAATGGTCTTTTCAATTCATCCAATTGTGGCTTTCCTTTGCATTTCCTCTTATACATTATAGTTTCTTGTTAAAGACATACAACATGAGGTCCTTCTTCCTTATATCTACATGGCCTTGAGGTCGAAGTTTGGACCCAGAAATTTTAACCCTTCCTGTAGAGTTCAAAGAATATGCTGAATGAATGTGGTTTGGAGGATGTAGTAAATGATTATATGAGCTCAAATTCTGTATTCAATGCATACAGTTTTGAGAACGATTTAACATGGTTCTGCTTATCCTTTAGGGGGAGAAAAGGAGTTCTTTAGCATGGACTTTGTATCTGAAAAGGTGTTTTCATATAATTTTTGTATAACAAAACAGAGAATTCAATACATTAGTTTTGAAATATTTTTATCTTGTTCTTTGTGGTGTGATGTTTATCTTCAATTCCTTTATTTAATTTACATTATTAATTATGTTTTGTATTTGACTGTATGTTAACTTTGTGTTTGTCCGTTTTGTATTGGTTTTCTGCCATTTACCACTGTTACCTGCCCTTAGAACTGTATTGTATAACTTCTAGGCTCCACGTAGAATCCCTGACTTGATGCTAAGCCATAACTCATCATGGACATTAAGTACTTTCTTTTCCTCAATTCTTAAAGAATTAAAAATGTCATTGTTGGGTAATGATCCTCAAGCCTTTTCTTTTGCAGACATATAAAGAATGGATTTTGAAGACAATAGAACAGACTTGGAATCTTTTCCACAAAAAATTTACCGCATTATGGAATGAACACAGGAATGGCTCTGGTGAGGCATATCTTCCAGAAATTTATAATAACTCTGAACTTCAGCTTCTTACACAAAAGAAATACATGCAAGATTTGTTGCATGACACCCTCGGATTTGGTGCTGCCAAAATGATAAGGTAAGGTTGTGATTCAGTTTGTTAATTATATTTTTTGTATCATTGCTTTCTTCTACTATTGATGCTTCTTTTCTATTTCCTTGCATCTTTAAGAACATTTTATGACAGTACAAATGTAGATATCTTCTTAAGCTTTTTTTACTACATTTTATGGCATTTTTCTTTGAAATTTTAGATTTGTAGATTTATTTTTATTTTTTAGTTTTAGGCATCATTTTAAATGATCCTTAAACCTTTGAATGTCGAATGGAAATATCAGTTTAAATATATAATTATACCAATTCAAGTACTTGAAACATCGATTTATATTAGTGGTATCATGAAGCCCTGTTTGTTACATTCTTGTCACAGACTTCATACAATTATTTCTTTTTAAGACTTATCTATCTTTTGATTCACAGGAGAATTGTTGGTGTAGCGCATGTTGAGGATTTTGAATCAATTGTTGATGCTAGCAAGCGAGCTAACTGTGAGAGACAGGCACTTGTATTTGCAAAGATGCTTTTGAAGGAAAGGAGAAAATTTCAGGCTATCACTGAAGTTGTTTTAGCCGTTCAGCAAGAACAATCATGAGAAGAGTATTAGGTAAAGTTGAATGTTTGGTTAGGGCATGCAGAATTAGTTGGGGTGGGTGTTCTGCTATGATTTGGATCCCAAATTGCCATTTAGAGCAATGAGATACGATATTATATCTGGTTTATACCAATGATCTGAATTGCACTTCTTTCTGTATTTGCTTCTGTTGTTTGCTACAAATGATTCTCATAAGCTCCTGATGAAATTATAAATCCACAGATTGAGACATTTTAAATATTTTACCAATATTTTCTATATCTGATCAGCTTTACTATATGCTTTTATGAATGCAAGCAATTCTACATCTTCATATGTGATTAAAAATAACCTCTTATGCACCATACTATTTACTGTAATTCAGAATTAACTTGGCTATTTTCCATGAAGTCTAGCAATTTCAGAACAGAGTATTTAATCTTGGTGGTGGGGGGAGACCAAGCATTCTAACCCTGGCGGGATATGCTTTTAAGCCCTTTGCTCATTTCATTTATATGTTTCCCTGCAATCAGTTTGAACCCAAAAGCTTCTAAACCCACTTTTTTGTTTCATATGTAAGACTCCATGCATCAAAAAGTCATTTGAAGTTCGAACAAAAAAAGAACCTGTATGTCTTAGTTTCTCCCGACAGAGTGTCTTTCTGATCTGTCACAGTAATTTGATCCATTGAATGGTGATTGGAGTTTAAGAGACAGGGATTGAATACTAGAATACATTGTTTGGCCTTGGATTTACCCAATAATCAATTCCTTACCTTTCCAACTGTGTCCCTTCCTACCAATCCAAAACAAACTAATCTTGCTCATATATATATGTAACAGGAAACTTTTTCTTTTTCTTTTTCCTTTTTGGTTGTCCCTGTTGAGACTCCAACCTTGAACATCCCATATCCCCACACAAATCCTTGCCACTTGGCCTCAAGGGCTAGTCTTGCTTATATTGATACTAATTAAACACTGAAAATATCCTATGTTGATTGGCTTTGAAGCTATATCATTGAACCCATATTACATTTTTTGCGTGAACAATATGAATTCCTGTAGATATTGCATGTTTCTTCTTCATCTTTGTTGAAACTAATCTATCCAGTGGGTGCCCATATCAGTTTTCCAAGGTCTTTAAACATTCAGATTGAAACTAATCTACCGGAAGCACTACTTAAGACTTTGATCTAGTTAATTTATTGATGTCAGTTTTGTGACTGATGAGCATGGGATTAGCCACAATGGTTGGTCATGAACTCCAAATATTCTTGAAGTAGATCATGTTAAAGTCATGTGAAGGGAACTGCAATTGAATGGTGGAGGAAATCTTGATTTGTATGTTTTATACCAGCAACAACATTACCATAGAATTTCTGTATGCTTGTCTTATTTGAACCAACAATATTAGCTTAAAAAATGTGTGTGCATGTTAGAGAGAGATTTTTAAAGGGTATCCTGACCCATGACTTAAGCTGCATCTGTTGAGGCATGAGAAGCACACCTTTTACAAGCCTTGGCTTGAGGCAAAAGAGTTCATTGTCTTAGTTAGGCTCAATTTCCAGTTACAAGATGCATATTAGAAAAAAATAATCGGATTCACCAAAACTTTTCTTGATAAGCTTGCACAAGATGACTATGACCATCTGATCCAGGATGTATCTCTATTCAACTGTTGTCTGCTGTGATGAAATGCGGAAGAATTCAACATTTGCTGCCATAAAATGAGGAAGAATTTAACAATTCGGGGGAAAGGGAGTGGGTTTGTGGTTGTGTTTGGGGTTTGGTTTGGTTTGGTTTGGGTTGGGTTGGTTGTTTTCGGGAGCATCGCTTGGTTTGGTTGGGTGGTGGTTGTTTGTCACTTGTTAGGCGAGGAGAAGTGGGGAGGTGTGGTGGTGGTGTTGCTGTTTGGTTCAGGTTTGTTTTGTGTAATGTGTTTCAGTATATGTTTTGAATGGTTTAAAGCTCCATCCCCATGACAATCTTGTATATTAATCGGAGAAAAGGAGTTTCGCTTTTATTGTGAAATTTGCTACTTTATTCAGAAAAACACAACACAACTCATCATATCATTTGTGTTCGCAGGCACATTTCTGGGCATTATTATTATTATTATTATACTTAGCCTTGCACTAACTACGGAGTTGATCAGTGATCTTTCTCATCTCGTTTCTCAGTTCCGCTACAAACCCACTTTGGAGAGTGTTACAGTAGTCCAGGAACCTAGCAGTCACAGACCCGCAACGTAACCCCCGTCCCGCTGGTCACCTTGGCCAGGTTGCACCCAGTGAGATGGTGCATACCCTGCCTTAAGTCTCTCACAAAATCTACAATGCCTTAAATCAGTCCTCCAGGGATCTAGAAATTAAATTCTGCAATACCAATTTGTGATACAACATGACACGCCCTCTCAGAATTTATATGATCTGAAATGTGTGTGTTGGTTATGCTAATAGAAACTGTTTGCTTAGCCGGAAGAGTATTTCTTGGGTCTTAATATGAACAGGGTACTGACAAAGGTGATGCCAGTTCAATAGACGAAATTAAAACCCTTTTTTTTACGTGGCAGGTAAAACCAAATTTTCTAGGAAAATTACAATTTGAAGATGATGACAGTTGGATTAAAGACTTTGCCTTCATGGCACTTCGAAATGCTGCATAATATCACTGTAAATGGCATATAGGTATGTCACAAGTGGCAAAACATACGTCAGCTGGGGTGCCGGCTCCGCGTGTTATTATTAATATTCCTAAAATAGCTGTAAAGTGTGCAATTTTGGGATATTCATTTTCTTGTGGAGCGAAGGACGTGCATGGTAGTAGTAGCACGTGCTTATATGTATTCATTCATGGCTTCTAGATGGTGAATTAAATTAGAGAATTAGGGTTCTGTTTTGAACGCAGCTTTTTGAGGCTTTTTGGGGCGACACCTACCACCGAGTCATTTAATCAGCCAAACAAACCCCAAGTTGGGCCTCTTTCTTTGATTTTAGATTACTCAAAAATCAGCATCTTAATTACCCAGGCAACCCTTATTTCATATCCATAGTGTTAGTTAATTTCCTTATTGAGATGAAGCTCATCCAAAGAGAGTGACAAAAAACAAAGAGATGGATAAGGGAGGGAATGATGAATGGAGCCGCCCTTGTGTGTTTGCCCCTGCCTGCTTAACTCTCTCAAGTCGATCAGGATATAACCTGGAACGTTGCTGTCACTGATTTATGCAAACAAATAAGTCTTGCAAGTCCAAGTCTTCACCCTCTAGTCCAAGTCTTCCTCCCCATTAAGTCTAAGTCTTCGCGGGCATTGATATCTATCCTTATCTTTTCATTATTTTTATTACTTGCCACTCTATTTCCTTAATTTTTTTTCTTAATATGACTACTGACTAACCGTTAGAAATATTAGTTTGACATTTGAACATGGAAAAACGATTTAAAAATGATAATACTACTTATATTAAATTATTAATAAATGTTATAATTATAGTAATGAATGCCACCATATTAATGTTAATTAAGTATCATTTATGACTTCTATTAATACTCATTAATGGAAACCATTAATGTTATTTATGAGTTTCATTAACATTCATTAATGGGGATATTAATGGAAGCCATTTGAAAAGCCTATAAAAGGGCTTCCCGTCTCCTGTAATAGACATCCCGAGAAAAAGAAAGAAAAGTTCTTCCCCTCATTCTCTCTCTTTCTTTCATTCTCTCAACTCTCTTTTCTGATTTCTTCTTCCCTATTATATATCAAAGTAAGATATATTTCATTTCTACTACTTTAATTTGCATTGTATTTGTCCTTATTTTATAACACGTTATCAACACGAATTGCTTTGAAGATGAATGAGGATGATGTATGTCTCGCAGATTGTGCTACCACGCACACAATTCTTTGAGATAAAAGATATTTCCTCGAATTAACATTAATAAAAGCTAATGTAAGTACCATATTTGGTACTACAAACTTAGTTGAAGGCTCTGAAGAGCAAACATAACGTTGCCAAATGGAACTAGATTCCATATAAATGACGCGTTATATTCTAGCAAATCTAGAAGAAATTTGCTCAGTTTTAAAGATATCCGCAGAAATGGATATCATATTGAAACTATGAATGAAGATAATGTAGAATATCTTTACATTACTTTCATTATATCTGGCCAGAAGCTTATAATGGAAAAACTCCCGGCTTTCTCCTCTGGGTTGTATCATACAACTATAAAGCCTATTGAATCATATGTTGTCGTGAACCAGAAGTTCAACGACCCAAAAAGTTTTTGTCCTTTGGCATGACAAGCTAGGTCACCCAGGGTCTTCAATGATGCGTCGAATAATCGAACACTCACATGGGCATCCACTAAAGAACCAGGAGATTCTTTCGCCCAATGAATACTCATGTGCTGCCTGCTCACAAGGTAAATTGATAATCAAACCATCTTTTACTAAAGTCATATCTGAGTCACCAATCTTTTTAGAAAGAATACATGGGGACATATGTGGGCCTATCCATCCACCATATGGACCATTCCATTATTTTATGATCTTAATAGATGTTTCTACTAGGTGGTCACATGTTTGTCTCCTTTCTACACGTAACGTAGCCTTTGCTAGACTCCTTGCACAAATAATCAGATTACGAGCACAATTTCCAGATTATCCAATTAAGACAATACGTCTTGATAATGCTGACGAATTTACTTCTCAAACATTCATTGACTATTGCATGTCAGTAGGGATAAATATTGAGCATCATGTTGCTCATACTCATACCCAAAATGGTTTAGCAGAATCCTTCATCAAACGTCTCCAATTAATAGCTCGATCATTACTAATGAAAATCAAATTACCTACTTCCGCTTAGGGACATGCTATTATGCATGCTGCAGCTTTAGTCCGTATTCGACCTACAACTTACCATGAATACTCCCCTTCACAACTTGTGCTTGGAAAACAACCAAATATCTCTCACTTACGAATCTTTGGTTGTGCAGTATATGTACCAATTGCACCTACACAACGCACTAAAATGGGTCCCCAACGAAGACTTGGGGTTTATGTAGGTTTTGATTCTCCATCTATCATAAGATATCTTGAACCTTTGACAGACAATGTTTTTACAGCCCGTTTTGCGGATTGTCATTTTAATGAGAGTGTTTTCCCATCATTAGGGGGAGAAAAGTCGATTCCTGAAGAACGACGAGAAATTATTTGGAAGACATCTACTATGACCCATCTTAATCCTCGTACAAATCAACGTGAGCTAGAAGTTCAAAGGATCATTCATTTGCAAAATCTTGCAAATCAATTACCAGATGCATTCATTGATACAAAGAAAGTGACAAAGTCACATATCCCAACTGCAAATAGTCCAGCACGGATTGATGTCCCTGTAGGACAGTTAACAAATGAATATAAGATACACCTGAAGCGTGGTAGACCTGTCGGCTCAAAGGATGTAACTCCCCGAAAGAGGAGAACCCAAGAAAAACTTGGCACTCTAGAAGAGACCATCAAAATGACTGATCAGTTTAAAATTGATAAATCTATAGCCCTAGAAGAGGCACAAATAATGCAGAAAGCCCCTGAAGAGGCACATATTGAACAAGAGGCCCCTGAAGAGGCACAGGTACTTGAAAATTGTGAGATCTCAGTAAGTTATGTACACACGGGAGAAAAATGGGATCGAAATAATATTATTATTAACAATATTTTTGCTTTCCAAGTGGCCTCTAAAGTCATAAGAAATGATGAAGATCCCGAACCACGAAATGTGGAAGAATGTCGACATAGAAATGATTGGCCAAAATGGAAAGAAGCTATACAGGCAGAGTTAAACTCATTAACAAAACGAGAAGTTTTTGGACCTGTAGTCCAAACACCTGAAGATGTAAAGCCTATTGGGTACAAATGGGTATTTGTACGAAAGCGCAATGAAAATAATGAGATCATAAGATATAAAGCACGATTAGTAGCACAAGGTTTCTTGCAAAGACCTGGTATTGATTACGAGGAAACATATTCTCTCGTCATGGACGTAATCACATTTTGTTTCTTAATTAGTTTGGCAGTCTCAGAAGGATTGGATATGTGTCTCATGGATGTTATTACAACATATTTATACGGATCCATGGATAATGATATATACATGAAAATCCCTGAAGGATTTCAATTGCCTAAAGCAAATAATACAAAGCCTCGTAGCATGTACTCAATCAAGTTACAACGATCCTTGTATGGATTAAAGCAATCTGGACGCATGTGGTGCAATCGCCTTAGCGAATACTTGGTAAAAGAAGGGTATGTGAATAACCCTATATGCCTATGCATCTTCATTAAGAAATCAGAAATTGGATTTGCAATTATCGCAGTGTATGTTGATGACTTAAATCTTGTTGGAACTCTTGAAGAGCTCACAAGAACAACAAATTACTTGAAAAATGAATTTGAGATGAAAGATCTTGGAAAAACAAAATTTTGTCTCGGCCTGCAGATCGAGCATTTTCCAAATGGAGTTTTAGTACATCAATCAACATACATTAAGAAATTTTTGAAGCGTTTTTATATGGATAAAGCGCATCCTTTAAGTTCTCCAATAGTTGTCCGATCACTTGATGTGAAAAAGGGTCCATTTCGTCCTTGCGAAAAGGATGAAGAGTTACTTGGTCCTGAAGTACCATATCTTAGTGCTATTGGTGCACTTATGTATCTTGCCAATTGTACACGTCCAGACATTGCTTTTTCTGTTAATTTATTGGCAAGATACAGTTCCACTCCAACTCGAAGACATTGGAATGATATCAAACATATATTGTGTTATCTTCGTGGAACTACTGATATGAGTTTATTTTAGTCAAGGGAATCAAAGCAACAATTGCTTGGATATGCAGATGCAGGATATCTTTCAGATCCACATAAAAGCAGGTCACAAACAGGGTATGTGTTTAATTGCAATGGTACTGCTATTTCATGGAGATCTATCAAACAAACAATGGTGGCCACATCATCAAATCATTAAGAAATACTGGCAATTCATGAAGCAAGTCGTGAATGTATATGACTAAGATATATGATCCAGCATATTCGGGAATCATGTGGACTCTCCTCTATCAAAGGTAACCCGACAATATTATTTGAAGATAATGCTGCATGCATTGCACAAATAACAAGGAGTTATATTAAAGGAGATATAATTAAACACATTTCACCAAAATTCTTTTATACACATGAACTTCAGAAGAGTGGTGAAATTGATGTGCAACAAATACGCTCAAGTGATAATCTAGCAGATTTATTCACAAAATCATTGCCAACCTCAACATTTAAGAAGTTAATACACAGAATTGGAATGCGTCAACTTAAGGATATCGACATGAGGGGGAGTATGGTTGTAAAAGGGTGTTAGTGTACTGTACTTTTTTTTTCCTTCATCCAGGTTTTGTCCTACTGGGTTTTACTGGCAAGGTTTTTAACGAGACAGTCCTAATATACCAAGAAAAGAATATTGTACTCTTTTTCCTTCACTAGGTTTTTCCCATAGAGTTTTTTTACTAGCAAGGTTTTAATGAGGCATATTCTTTCAATGTGGTGGACATCTAAGGGAGAGTGTTATAATTGTAGTAATGAATGCCACCACATTAATGTTAATCAAGTATTATTTATGACTTCCATTAATACTCATTAATGGAAACCATTAATGTTATTTATGAGTTTCATTAACATTCATTAATGGGGATATTAATGGAAGTCATTTGAAAAACTTATAAAAGGGCTTCCCGTCTCCTGTAATAGACATCCCGAGAAAAAGAAAGAAAAGTTCTTCCCCTCATTCTCTCTCTCTTTCTTTCATTCTCTCAACTCTCTTCTCGGGTTTCTTCTTCCCTATTATATATCAAAGTAAGATATATTTCATTTCTACTACTTTGATTTGCATTGTATTTGTCCTTGTTTTACAATAATAAACGATATTTAAAAGTTAATTTTTGACCAAATATTTCTAATTATTGTCCCACATAGGAAGTAAAGCAAATAAAATATTAATTTATTTAGTTAATAAATCTTACAAAAGAAATGTATTTGTAGCGTAGAATTTATATAACACGTCTTAATTAATTTTTGAAAAGTTAAAATTTTATTTTCTAAGGAAATTCTGATTCTAACTTTATAGACTTTCTAGACTTTTGGGTTTATATATACTCATGGATTGAAAAATTGGATTTTATCGGCGATATTTCGCCGATATATAAGATATCGGGCAGCCTCGAAACGAAATTCAACACCGATTATTAAATGGAAAGAATATCAGCAAAAATCGACAAAATATCGGTTTGAAACCGATAAATCGACAAAAAAATCAAGCGTGAAGCAATGCGTGGAGCAACAGACGAAGTCTATCAAAATATCGGAGATATATCAACGAATGTATAAGATATATTGAGGAGATATCAGAGATTTTTTTGAAATTTTTTTTTAAAAAAAATATTTATCCTTTTTTATTTTTTAATTATTCATTTTTAATTTATTTTTTATTTTAAATCTATATTATCATTTTATTTTTAACTACTTTTTACATTTATTTCATTTATGCATGACATGTTCGTACTTATAATCAATACTATCGAAACTCCATGTCCTCGTATAAATATTGTCTTCAACAAGATAGACTCCCTTTATCTAACAATATGATTGAGTCATATCGATCTTCATTTTGGTATTAAGGATTATTGTAATGTCATATGTATTATGTTTATGTATAAATTGTTTTCATTTAATAAAATAAAATATTTCCTAACTCAATTTTAACTTTCTAAGTCTATAATTCCAAAATTCGTATTTTCTATTTTTAAAATCCAAGTATCGTAAACTATTTACGATTTTTTTTCTTTGACCATATTTATATCAATTACACTTATAAAATAACTTTAACATGTATATTTTTGCTTATTTTATCATTTATTTTTATTTTTATAAGCATTCTCATCAATTTTGGATAATTTTTGTCTCACCAATATTTGTATAAAAATATCTACCGATATTTCCCTGATATTTTTGATATATGTATAAAATTTAAGTACCGATATATATACCTTATACCTAAATATGTTTTAAGGCTAGATGCTTTCATTTAAAAAATATCTTAACTCACTCTATCATTCCTAAAAGCTCTCGAAGGTTGAACTTCCGCTTGTTGAAGAGATTTACATCTCTTTACAGGCTAAGGCAAATCAACACAAGGATTTCCACTCAAGCAATTGAGCATCGTGAATGTGAATCATAAGTATAGAAGTGGTCGCGCCTCAACACGGATTTGTGGTCGCACGCTGCTCGCCTCCCCTTGAAAGAAACGGCCTCCACCTTAACTGGGATAGAGGAAACCACTTTCCTATATATTTTTTTAGTTATTTATGCGATGATGGTGATTGAATAGGATAAGAAGGAATAATATTTATTAAATAGGATTTTCCTTTTAATATTGAACTGTTACTCGCGATGGAAAGCATAGACTTAAAAAGGACGGTAAAAGTCAGGGCAAGGATTGGGTTGTGGACTGGAGTTTTGGGTCAAAATGACCCTTTTAAACAAAAAAATTGTAACATTTAACCACTCTTTCAAACTTATGTTTAAATTGATCTCTTTAGTATCACGTAAGTGTCGTGTCATTAAAAATATTTTTTTTCGTCATTTTAATTAAAACCGCAGTTGACAACTACGGTTTCATTTTTTTTTAACTAAAATCACAGTTGCCAACTGCGACTTTATTTTTGAACTAAAGCCGCAGTTGCCAACCACGACTTCATTTTTAAACTAAAGCCGTAGTTGCTAACTGCAGCTTTAGTTAATTTTTTTTAAATTTAAAATTTAATTTAAAATTATTAAATTATAATTTATGATTGAAATTTAAAAATATACTAAAACAATAAATTATTTAAATTTAAATTTAAATTTAAAAATCTAGTGTTACTTCAACAAACATAAATTGATAAATAAAAGATATTATAAATGAATATTTTATTTATTAATAAATTAATAATCTTAAAATAATAAACTTATATAACATATAAATAATA
>JAAKHE010000871.1:94408-114575 GCA_011039315.1 Vitis labrusca | reverse complement strand
TTTTTAATAGAATTTGAAATTTTATTTTTAATAATAATTGTCCAAAAATTTCTTTGTTTAATAATAATTGTCGAAAAAATGTTTTGTAAATAAGGTTATCCCAAAAATTAATTTTTAATTAAAAATTCTTTAGTAAATAAAGTTATATTTTTTTAATAATTTGTAAAAGTTATTTTTCTTAAATGACAACAAATTGAAATAGTTTTGTAAATAAAATTGTAAACATTCATTCTTTTCTAGTAAAAGCAAGTAAAAATAATTTTTGTACCCAAATTGAAATTTTGTAATAAATTCTTTTGATACAATAAGTGTAAATAATTTTTTTTGAAAATTAAATACAAATGAAATTGAATGAAATCACTTGAAGAAAATATTTTGTAAATAAATAAATTGAAATCAGTCATTCAAAATTGTTTTTAATAAAATCCTTTGAAGTTTTTGGAAAACTAATTTTTTTCAAATATTTTTTTTAATTAATTCAATAAATCTATTTGCAAAATTCTATTGTCATTTATTTTGTACATTTTTGTAATTTTATTTTGTCATCATCTTTGTGTATATTGTTTAGTTCCTTTAATCTTGGTATTTATGATTAATTAATTAAATATCACAATTTCCTTAATTCGTTTAGTAGAGAGCATATGTGTACGGGCTTAGATGGTGCTACAACTCATCACTGTACCTTCCCAATAGGGTAACTTGACCCCCGAACCTAGACTCAGTTTTTCACATATCTGTTTTTCTTTCGGGAGTTATACTTAGGGCTTTTCTTTTTTATTTTGTTTTCCCTTTTAAAAAATAAAGTATAAATAAGTGGCGATTCCAAGTTTTTTTCAAAAAAATAAAATTTTCATCAAATAAAAAGCGAGTCTCACCATTCGAGTGGGGGCGTACGTGAAAAATATGGATCCACATTATGATTTTAATATTTTTAGTAATCAATTAAATAAAATAAATAGAATTAATATATTTATTAAAATATTTTTTTAACAATGAACTTTAATATATTAATATGCATAACTATTAATAAGGACAAACTTGCCCCATGGTGGCCATCTTTAAGCCCAAGCCTTTTAGCCTAAGTTCAAACACCCATGTCGCAAGAAAAAAATAGTGGCAATAACTTGAAAAGATGTGTGAAATTTCTTCCATAATCGAAATATCAACGAAATTTCGGCTTTAGCATAACTAGTAAGTCCACACATGCAATGTAAGTGAGTTTTTCTATTAGATTAAATTTTAGTATTCAAATAAAAAAAATTAGCATTTAAATTATAGAAGAAAAAAAAAACAACTTTTTGCCAATATTTTGTAATATATAGTCCATAATTTCTTTTTCTTTTTTTTTTTTTATAAAAAAAGGAAGTTATTTTAAATATTATGTATGTTCAATGTCTTGGATTAGTAATAAAACCCATCATAATTTCATACGTAAACTAATAAATTAAAGCATCAACTATACGGATCCTTTAAGGGGGGAAATTAGGGTTTATAGATCTTTTAATAACTCAAAATTTTCATTATGTTTTGGATTGGTAATAAAACCCATCTTGATTCCATACTTAAAATAATGAAGGAAAATACCAATATGTAAATCCTTTAAGGTAAAAATAAAATAGGGTCGTTTTCAAGATCCTTTAGGCTATGTTTGGTTCTTGAAAAATTTGAGGGAAAACGTGAGGGAAAGAAAGTAAAGAGGAAAGGTAGAAGGAAAGAAAAAGTGAAAGAAAATAAAAAATGGAGTTAACATCAATAAATTATTTTATATGTTACTCGAAACTCATTTCACTTATTTTAATTATTTGGTATAAAGATTAAATAATTTGAAAAAGTATAAATTTCTAATTAATTTTGATTATATTCGATTTCTTTGATATTTTCTTCTGGACAATCAAATATGAGATTTTCTTTAACATTTTTTGTATTTCCTTAGTACTTTTCGGGAACCAAACATAACCTTAACAAATCAACTTTTTAATGTCTTGGATGAATACCCAACAAACCAAATATAAAAATTATAGAAGGTACCATCAACAACCATAACATTCCATGGATTGGGTCTTTGGATCTAAAGCCATCATCTATATAATTTAGTGAGAAAAACAAACAAGAAATGGGTAAAGTATGAAGCAAATTTTATACTTACACTTTATCTAAATCCTTCATTTTGCAATTTTCTAGCATTAAAGAAAAATTCAACATTATTAGAATTATATTGTACATTATGAATATCTTAAATTCATAAATATCTTAGAAATTAAACAATTTCACATGAAGGATAAAGAATAAAATATAGCTAAGGCAGTAGGGAGATTAAATACAAAATAAATTAGAAATAAAACTTACCAACTCAAACTTCAAAATCAACTAAATTTGTTGCAAAGTAGTCACAATAAGAGTTTTAGATCCACTAGCATTCTTTTAGTTCCAACATAAATGAAGAGAAATAATATATCGAAGATAAAGTTTTGCTATAGAATAAACAAATTTATCTGATCATGCTTTGTCAATATTTTTTAAAATATAAAAACTATAAATTATATAAATATATCTTCATTCATTAGACAAGGTGAAAAAAAGTATGTTCATCCATAAAATTGACTACCTAATCCAACTAATTTGAAATTGATTTCAAATGTTTAACAAAAAGCAGTCATTATATAAAGAACAAGCTAACGAACAATAAAATTTTGTTTTGATGTAAGAGAACCACAAAAATTCATCTAACCAATTAACTTCATATCAAAACTTCTGTCCACAATTTTCTTTGGTTAAAGAACTAATAGGTCCTAATGCTCTATAAGCAAGGCAATGCATATGGAAAGTGGTAAAAAAAAAGGCACTTACTCTTGGACTTGAATCTTTAGAGTCAAATTTAAAATCATAAGAATTACAAACCTATCAAATACAAAAAATAAAAATGAAAAATACCACTGTTATGACCCCAACCGTTAGTCCTTTTAGCCACCCAAATCAATTAGGCAGAAAATCAAGAAATCCTCTAAGATAAGGTCACCTAACACATCCTAATATCTAAGATTTATAAAAAGCTTTGAAAGAAATGAAAAGAAAAGGGAAAAAATAGAGTATGTTTTGTCCTTACTTCATAGCATATAATAATCCCTAAGAAAGCTAATGTTTTCTTGTGTTAAATACTTTCAAAAGTGGCTAATCATAATCTAATAAAATTGAGAATTTGATGGAAAAGGTGTAACACAAAAAACAAAATCCATGTTTTCAAAATTTACAAACCATTCCAATAGATAAATTGAGGGATCTAAGATCAAGTTGACAAAATCTCACAAGTTGTTCCATTTGAACCAAGCATGGAATTATGCTTATGTAACCTAATTAAAAACAATAATAATGAATCGTCCCATAAAATGAAAATCAAGTGCAAAGAACTTGGTTATTCAAATGACACATGTTCAAAATTATAGTATATGAGAGAGGAAGTGTTTCCAGAATAATAGTCCTAGATCATTGAAAAGATTCAACAAAAAGAAACAAATATGAACTTCGTTCAATCAATGTAGTTTCCAAAAGAGGTAAATAAACTCCAAAGCACTCCATAACAATAACATTAAGAAAGAAACAAACTACTATCATAAGATGAAGGAAATTACAAAATGGCAATGAAAAACACATTTGTTTCTAGCCATCAAGTTTCACTAAACCCTAAACAACAAAATACACACATTGATCAACAAAACCTTCATTTTAATAGCATATAATTGTGACAATGAGAATTAGAGCAATTAACATAATCAAACAAGGAACTAGAAAAAAGTGAAGAAAGCCAACATTTTAAATGAAAATATGAAATACAACAAGTTATCAATTTCCATCTTGAATTTCTTTTTAGCAAGAAGTTTGTCATCAATACTCATTCTAATGGTGTTTATGTCTTCTTCTAGGTAAACTTCATTTGAAATAAACCTTGTTGATGGCTAAGATGTGTCATTGATTTCATTATTATTCATAAGTAACATGTATAACTTCCCATTGCAATAGATTAATCCTTTATAGAACATACTATTCATGCCTTCTTAAAACACAAAATTGACTAAATTATATAGTAATTTTTTTTCCTTTCTTAATTTATTAGAAGTAAAAAAACATGGTACATGTTTTTTTTTATTTGATAAAGTGAGTTACAAGACACCTAATCGGTTTTTCAACAACATCGAATAAGGTTAAAGTAGCTTGGTAGGTTCCATCAACAATTGTAAGTTTGAGCATATACATATATCAATATTAAAGTGAATAAGAAAGTTTGAAAATTCTAATAAATATCACAACTGAATTTAGTAATCAATATATGTAAAATGATATTACCTTGGGTAATGATTTGTTGTAGTGTTGCAACATTTCATAAATTATGGTCCTTCATCCTTTAACAACACTTTTTTTATTGCTTCTTGTCTAGGCATTGTACCAAGGTCCATTCATATTATAAATATGAAGTATTGTTGTTTTAAAGGAACAATACATTTTCTACAAATTTATATAAATAATATTAATATTAATTTGACTACTGTAAATAATAAAATGCAGATATAACACTTTTTTATAATATCACAAACCTGCAATTCAGATAATGGTATTTCTATCAAATTAGAAAGTGTTATTTGTTTAGAGTTAATAAAATTTAATGAATTGGAAACCCCTAACAAACTTGCATTTGAAATAAGTGTTAACCTAAAAATTAAGTTTGTAGCAATATTAATTTTGGTGCTTAACAAAAAGAAAATGAAATAGCTATTTTTTGAAGCATATTATTCTTTGAATTTTTAGCTTCTCTAAGATTTGGGATAGTGTAAACCATCATGATCAATAGTATAGAAAGACACAAATTCCCTAATTATCAATAGAATATTTCAATGGTTGACAAAGCAATTATAGGTTTACAAAGGAGTTGTTTTTCTAGTAAATGTTCGTTTCTTGTAAGGTCTCCCTACAGTTTTAATGCAATTGTATCGTGACTGTAAAGAGAATGAATAAAAAAAAGTTTTAAAGCTAAAACTATAATATTGCAAGGACTAAAATGAATTATTTTTTAAAAAGGAAAAATTGTTTTAAAACGGATAAGATAAGTACAATGAGTTTAGGAGTATACTATTATGCTAGTAGGTGTCACCAAGAGCTCCATTTTCTTTTATTAAAATAAGTAGGTCAACCTTCAAAACAATGGTGTTATCATCTTAAAAATGATATATATATACTAATTAAATTATTAGCCTTTAAATGATATATATATACTAATTAAATTATTAGCCTTTAAATGATACTGAAAGTCCTTAAGCTCAATGAAACTATATAGAGCATGTGAGATATCAATGTCAAATATAGCCTCCATAACTTGACTATGGACAAATAACATCAACTCAAGGGTGTCAACAACATGGGTGTCAACAACATTTAGAAAATTGTGGTTAACTTGTTTCACCAATCCATTTGAATGAATTATGTTTTTTCATTTGATATATAAAAGCATTTTTGAACATGTCAATCATATCATTGAATAAGATAACTTGCATTTATGTATGCTACAAGAAGATAAAAAGATATTTAACTTAAAATTGAAATATGCAAGGAGCACAAACACTTATATGCTTTTATAACAAATGTTGGAGGCTAACTCTCTTTCTTTCAACCTAACCCCTAAGGGGGTATTTACGGGGTTCCCCATTAGGCTTAACTGACTTATGCCCACTAAGGGCTTAAGTTACTTAATCTAGCCCAAAATGAGTCCTAATTAATTAATTAACCCAATTGGGTCTGTTAATTAATCAATTAACTCAATTGGGTCTATTAATTAATCAATTAACTCAATTGGGTCTGTTAATTAATCAATTAACTCAATCTAAAGACCATATTTATTTATTCTCATGCAACCTTGCGTATAAGTAAGAGTCAATTCGACCCTCATAACTTATGCCAATAAGGTATATAAGCTCGGTGTAGGGGCCATTGGGACCCATAAGAGTATTGGTTCCCTTAGAATCTAATTCTAAAGTCGATTCAACATCTCACTACTATGAATCAACTAAACTCCAATATCCTATGTAAATAACAATGAGACACCATGAGCTTTGATCTATGACCCGTTATCCATTGTGGTTAGTCTTCCCATGAACTGGTGTTCATAGTCTAATAAGGTGAAAACTATCAATTTTTCAAGATTACCTCTACCATTCTCGAGTTACAGATCTTCCTATTATGTGTTCAATTGACATATCTTAACTCTTTAAGAGTTAGTGTCAAGTTTCATTTAAGGAACTACTATGACCATAATTTACATTAACACACCTCCTTAGGATCACCCAATGAGACACTCTATCTCAATCTTATCAGATATCGTGGTGACTTTATTGAGAATACCTATTGCTATCGACTTTCATCAATAGTGATCAAATTCATAGGGAATATATGATTAACTTATGATCTCATTTGTAGGTCAAAGTCATTGTTAACTTTAGTACAAACTCAATATTCTCTCAAGGTTAAGAGACAACACAATGAAGCAACTTGGTGATCTCATGACTACTTAATAGCCTTAAGTCATGATTACCACAAGTCCTGTCCAATGTGTAACCATACACATTAGTGCACACACCATAAGAAACTCATCCTAATAGCCAAGACCAACCATCTCTCTAATTAGAAAGTGATGTACTACAACCTTTATTGCATCGCCTAGACCTACAAACTGGTTGTGAATAAGTCATATATTTGCAAGGAACCCATGATTTAGACTTTCCATGCAACTCCTAATGTACCTAAGTCACATACAATGCAAAAAATGCAAGTTAGAGTACTTACAAGGTATAACACATGGAAATAGGATAGATAAAGATGAATTAGAACTTTGTTAAATAAATAATAAAAATCCACCTATTTATTACATCATGTTATGTTGTTAAGGGCCTTATCTTAACACATTAGGACCCCTAAAAAAATATTAGCTCCCTTATAATCCAATTCTGAAGTTAATTCAACATTCCACTAAAGTGAATCAACTATACTCTAGTATCCTATATAATTATAATGTGACAAAACTCAAGTATGTGTCTTATTATTGATCACATGTGGACTCCCCACGAATTGATGTTCGTAATCTAAATAGGTAGCATTATCAACCTATTAAAATTACATTTCCAATCATTGAGCTGCAAATCCACTTATTATGTGATCGATTAACATACTCTAACTTCAAAGAGACACATTGCCTCAATTCCATGAGATATCATGACCTCTATTGAGAATATCTATTGCTACCAACCTCTATCAATAGTAACCTAATCTATAGAAATATATGACTACATTAGGGTCTCATCTATAAGTCAAAGCCTCTTGTTGAATTTAATACAAACTTAATATCCTCAGAAGGTTGAGAGTTCATGAAGTAACATAGCTTAATGAATCATGACAATTGATAACCTTGCATCATGATTCTCATAGGTTCTACCCAATGGGCAAATGGAACACATTAGTGTACTCACCTGGGAAATCCAGCCCGATTGCCAAGATAGGTCATCCCTAAAATTAGGAGTGGTGCACTACAGTCTTTACTAGATTGCCAAAATTGATGAACTAAATGTGAACGACTAATCATCTAGGAAGAAATCCCTATGCCTTGTGTCCTCTATGTAACTCCTAATGCACCAAATTCATATATAATACAAGTGAAATGAGTGTGTTAAAATAATAAAAAAATATTTTAAAATAATAAAACAAATATACTATTTATATGAATTATAGGTTGTTTAATTTAAAATATTCATATATCGCAGAAATTAGGGCTTAGGAACGAAGCAATCTATGTATAATCTACTAGTGACATATGAATTATTATTTTTAAAATATATACAATAAGAGATTTAAATAAAATATAAGAATTTTTAGGAAAAAAAATCACAATTATCTTATATTCATACAAACTTCTTTTGAACATTTAAAATAATAAAAAAATTATACTACTCATATTTTTTTGAATTTTTTTTTAAGTTTAATAATTTTAAGATAAACTTCTACCATTTTTATTGAAGTTTTGTTTTGTATTATTTCTAGTTTTAGAAATAAAAAATAAGGAGCCAATCATGGAATTGAATATGGTGAATGTTATAAGCATAAAAAACAAAAGTATCTATTCATTAAAAAGGAGAACAAAAATATCTCACAATGATGAGGTGGATGTATGTAATTGGAAGTTTTGAGTGGGCATCCCAACAGAAGAAGTCTACTCAAAAAGTAACGCGAGTCTTCCTTCCCAAAAAAAAACCGACTTAATTCCTGAAACCCTAAAAAGAGTGGTAGTGGCGAATTTTCGATCCAACTTCCTAACCCCAAACCCTAGAAAAATCTCCCCAATTTCGATCCAACTTCCTAACCCCAAACCCTAGAAAAATCTCCCCGATTTCGATCCTACTTCCCTAAGCTTTCTCTCTCTCTCTCCCCATCAACTCTCTCTCTCTCTAGACTTTTCCTTGTGGAGTGAGCAGCGCTGTGATCTGGTCCCGGTATTTTCACTCTGCTCTCTATGCTTTTTAGTTTCATCTACCCGTCTTTGTTTCTGTATTTTCTTTTGTTCCCTTTTGATTTATTTATAGAATGTGAGTGTTAACTGTTCTGATTATGGAGCTGTTGTGTGGAAGTTTGATTTTTTTCGAATTTATTTAGCCGCGAATTCATATTTTTTTTTCCCTTTCTTCTGCCTCCCCCAAATTTTGCGTGCCCATATATTTCCTAGTCATTGCCCTCAGTCTGGTTGTTGAGAAAAATCTAGGGGAATAAAAGAAATCAAAGTTTTCTACCTTTTAGTTTTATTTTCTCAAACAAAAAAAAGGAAGAGAAAAATTATAAGCTGAGTGTGATTTCTATCACATATTATTGTTATCGAGTGAGTTTATCTTTCCAAAACATATTGCATTGTTTCTGTTTTATGGGAATATTATCTTTCCAAAATGGCATGTGTATTTTTAACCATGCATGTGCATGAAGGAGGGACTTGGACCTGAGTTCTCATCTCAATGACATTGAGATATACAGGGTCCAGTGGGATATGATAGTAAGAGGCAAGTTTCCATCTAGTTGGGATATGGTAGCAGAGTAACCCTGCTGGCCTACCCCACACAGAAACTATGCTACTTCCATCTGTACTTTTCAGGTGGATGTGTGTTTGAAACTTCTGATTGATCACCTGTATGATTTTGATGCTTTTTGCTGTTGATGTCATTTACGAATTTTATTATGGTTCTTTGGCAGGTGTATTTATTCAACATCATCTACAAGCAGTGCTTGCTTATTCTGAAAATTCTCAATGGCTACTTCCTTGGATATGTCACTTGATGATATAATAAAGAGGAGTAACAGCGAGAGAGTTAGAGGACGGGGTAGAGCTCGCCGTGGTCGAGGGCCAATAGGAGGGTCTTTTAACGGTGGAAGAATGTCAGGAATTCCTCCTCGTAGAGGTCCTCTTAGGGTGAATGCTCGGCCATCATCTTACGCAATTGCCAAGGCAAGCTCAAAACTATGGATGTTTAATGAATTTGTTTGAGAATCTGATTTACTTTAGACAGTCAAGCACAAGAGGATCTGTATCCCTGCCTAGATACTCGAAACAAGAGTGGATATGTTAATTTGTACATGGGAAAGCTCACCTTGGCCCAGCCACTCTAGCACTATTGCCTTCCGGTGCATCTATACCATGATCCCCAGGCTTATCTGTATTTGTGGTGTTTCTGGGACTTTATGATGGATCCTACCGATCTATGTGGAAGTTGGTGGGCGCATTAAGTTAGAATGCTACTTCCTATCATTTTATTCAAATAGCCTTCACTATTTGAACTTCTGAACTGGAGCTCTCACCAGTAGTGTAACATCTATTAGCAATTTATGGGTCGATTCTCTATACCCACCTATAATCCATTTATATAGTTGCAATTGCTTTAGTATTTGAGTACTGGTCGTTTAGACGGGGAGTTTATGATGGATCCTCTTGCTATGTGCGGAATTTGTTCGGTGCAAGATTTTGAGATACTGTGCTAGTGTTATGGCGTTTTTGCAAAGGAGCTTCCTTGGCTGAACTTCAGAACTGGAGCTCTCTCTTATAACATAGCACCGGTTAATATGCAGTGGGTCAAATCCTCAACTCCCATCAACTATACATATAATTTGTCATTCCAATATAATTGCTTTTTTTCTTGTTAGTGATTTCTTTTATGTTATGAAAATTTGCTGATTTCTTACTGAATCTTAAAGATGGTATGTTATCCTTTTTTCCTGGTCCTATGCTGACATGTTCATACCTATTTGGATCCTTTTCCCATATGTGTTGGTCAGTCATCCCGCAGAACCAAGATTCCATGGCAGCATGATCTGTTTGAAGATAGCCTTCGAGCTGCAGGGTTGCCAGGTTTAGAAGCTGGCACAAAGTTGTATATTTCCAACCTGGACTATGGTGTGACCAATGAAGATATAAGGGTACAACTTGAGCTGTATACTTCTACTCTAAGCACTCTTTGTAACTGGTTGTCTTTTTTCTGACATATAACTTGTGACTCAGGAACTTTTCTCTGAGATTGGAGACATAAAAAGATATGCAGTTCATTATGAGAAAAATGGACGCCCAAGTGTAAGTGTGTTTTTATTTTTTTAAACAAGCTTTTTACTAATAGCTCCTATTGTTTTGTCCTACTTGCAGTTTATTCTGTTCTGTCATCGGGCTTGATCTATTTTGTTATATTGGTGCCTTTCTCTATTATAAGCTATATATGGTATGCATATCTGATTTGCAGTTAATCTGGTGTCACTTGCATTTATGCATCCAATTGATGGAATACACAGAGCTTCTAAAAAAATCTTCTAAAAAATAATAATAATAGCAGCTTGGAAATAATCTAATTGGCATATGCTTGTTTTCTAGGGAGCAAAAATTTCTTGAACAAAGTACTCTGTAATATTCTATCCTTGTCTAGCATGACCAACAGTTCATCATACTGTTCTAACAAGTCATATGTCTAATTTTCATCAACTTCAAACAGGATATATTCCTCATTTATTGATTTAGGCATGATGTGCAACTAACATGACTGGAAATTTGTCAGACATTATCTGAGCATGTCCAATGTTAAAATAATGTTTTTTGATGTTGTAGAAAACATCAGTTGGTGCCTCTAATTGTGACTTTTTTTTATATTTTCATGGGGTTACATTTCCTCAAATGTCTGGTTGCTTATTACAGTACTTGTTTGTCTTACATCTCACTTCCCTGGTCATTGTCCCATGAAGACAGCCCTAATCTTTGTTATTTGGTTACAGGGTTCAGCTGAAGTAGTTTATACCAGAAGAAGTGATGCATTTGCTGCTGTTAAACGATATAATAACGTTCTTTTGGATGGAAAACCTATGAAGATTGAAATTATAGGAAGTGATTCAGACATGCCTGTTTCTGCTCGTGTGAATGTAATTGGAGGGGTAAATGGAAAGAGGAGAAGGACAGTTGTTATGACGTATGTTTTCTCACTCTTTTAGTTGTTATGTGTGATTTCTGGTTTTTTGGTCCAGATTTTCTTGTGATATTTGTTAGGCTGGTTAATGATATAATAATGGATTTATGATTCACTTTGTTCTTATTGACATTTAAGTAATTTTTTATTATTGTTGATTAAAGTTAAGAGGATGTTGTCCATGATATTAAAATTCTTTCAAGTCTGAAGGTCCCAAGGCTTTCTTGAACACATCACTTTTCTGCTAAATTTCCTTTTAACATTGTCAAGCTGATGGGGATGAGTCTGTAAGATCTTTCAAGAAAAGGAAGAAAACAGAGGAAAGGAAAAAAATGAAGGGAAAATTTTCCGATTAAATTATTTAGGGTCAAGTCTGTTACTAGTTGGCTATCTGGCTCTTATTTAGATATTATAAATTTTTCTTTAAAAGTTCCCTATTGTAATAAGTTCCTATATTAAAACTTTCCATTTTTCTAAGTACTACTACTATTATTATCGTTGAACTTCTAGTTTTAAAGTTTAAGAACTCCTATTTTCTAAAATTTCAAATTTTAAAACAGTTTGTTTTCTAAATTGTCTATTGTCCTAGAAGGCATCAACGAGATTTTTAGGTTTCCTATTTTTTCTGTCTTTTTCTTTTCTCACTGCCATACTTTTGAGTTTCCTTATTCCTCTCATTTTTTTTGATAGGTAAACACAGATAGAAATATATTAGAAAAAGGGCACCTTGAGACTGACCCAAAAGCATACGGGGGTATACAAGAGGCGCCAAAAGGCACAAACAAAAGAAGAGGGGATACAAAAATCACCAGCCCTCAACTAGCTCCTAGCCAATAAAAAAAACTGAATAAAGGAAGAGGACCTTCATTTACAACCGACTTAGTCCACATCCAAAGATTATATACAAAAGAATTTTTCAACCTATGAATCGAAAGTTCCTCATTATCAAATGCAATCCTATTTCTTTCCTTCCAAACCGCCCAAAAAAAGACACAAAGGGGCTTCCTTCCACACCTTAGTATGATTCTTGTCCATATTAAAGCCGCACCATCCAAGAAGGGTTTCTCTAACCGAAAGAGGGAGGATCCAAGTAACGCCAAAAATAGCAAACAATAACTCTCATAAAACTCTTGCCTTGGTGCAATGAATAAGAATATAATCAATTGACTCTTCTTCCTCACAACAAAGGAAGCATCTATTAGCTAGAATCCGCCCCCTCTTTTTAAGTTGATCCAAAGTTAGCACCTTACCCCAAGAGGCTTCCCAAGCAAAAAAACCCACTTTGGTAGGAACACATGGACTCCAAATAACGCTATTTGGGAACTGAACAACTCTTCTTGAAACTAGAGCACTATAAAGAGATTTGACTGAGAAAATCCCATCCTTAGTCTCTTTCCACAGCATTCTATCTTCCAAAAGAGGATTGAGCCTCCTTCCTCGGAGCCTTGAATGCTAGGGGAGTAGTTGGAGGGGTGGTAGTTTTCTGGGATAACAAAGTATTGGAGCTGGTAGGGATGGAGGTGAGTCTTTTCTCCATTTCCTGTCGGTTCAGGAATTGTGAAGATGGTTTCAGATGGATTTTTTCAGGAGTGTATGGTCCTACTATGAAAAGATGTAGAGAATTATTTTGGGAAGAGTTAGGGGCTATCCATGGGCTTTGGAATGACCCTTGGTGTATTGGAGGAGATTTCAATATGATCAGATTTCCTAATGAGCGTAGAAGAGGAGGGAGGGTGTCTCCTTCAATGAGAAGATTCTTAGAGGTGATCGTGAAACCCTAGCTTTGATTGTAAGCAACCATCCTTAGTTGTCTTAAATAACATGCTGCAATTAATTTGGGAATTTGATGAGAAGTTCGATTGTTGTTTTAGGGTTAAATGCTTGTTGGGCCATTGATTAAAAGTAATGTTTCTAATTCATAATCTAACTCTACTCTGCTAGTTTGAAGTTGCATGAGCTTGTTTGAAGACAGATGCTCTTAAATATGTTGTTATTATGCTTGAATTCATTTCTATTCCTCTGAGCACTCTGTATTGTTGTTTTTAAAGGCATTCCTCTCAATGTTATTCAACTTGATTGGAACTTGGTGTGTAGAAAAAAGGGTGTGGTTAGCAAGGAGAGGAACATTGATTAGGGCTTTATTGGTTGGAGATGAGATTTACCCTATGGAGTGTTCAGTTGCTTTTTGTATATTCCCATGCATTGTAAAGGTCTCTCGAGTAGTGGAGAAGTTTAATCTTAAACTTTATGATCAGTTTTTGTATTTTTGGGGAGGATTCTTCATTCTTCTCTCATCGTTTTAAAAGGCGCAAAAGTCTTCTATGGCTTAGGTGCAAGGTGCAACTCAAGGGACACGCCTATGACCTAAGATGCATATTAATTTTATAAAAGATGATTCAAAATCTAATCCAATTAATAAAAAAATTAAGATTTCAAATATTTAAAATAAGTGTTTAACAAAAAAGTAATGAAATTATATAAATTTCAAGATACAATTAGAAATTTCAAGAATAAAAGTGTTTAAAAAAAAAAAGGAAAGTTGACAAGGTGCATGTATTGACAAGCAAGGAGCTACAACTAAGGAGTGGTTGTGCCTTGGGCCTAGGTACGCTTTAAGCATGCCTTTTAAAATTATGCCACCTCTTGTACTTATTATCATATTTAATACATATTTTGTTTCTGATGAAAAAAATATGCTTAAATTCACTATAAGTGAGGAACCTAATAAAAAGAACACCCTAACTTTGTAGTAGTATGAGAATCTTGGTGAAGCCACCTGTCAAATCTCCATGAGCCTGTTCATAGTTTCCCAACAAATAATAGAAGTGGAACCTATCATTAGAAGATTGAAAATGACCCAAGCTTCACTTGCACAAGGCCTGTCCTTCATAAGAGCTAGAATCTTAGCCTCAATGGTGAAACGATCTCCTGTAGGTTTGGAGTATGCCTTTATCATTGTGCCCTAATGATCTCTAAGCACTTCAACCTGCAACTTCCCTGGAGGAGAACATGCATCAAAATTTAACTTAAAACATAACCTTTAGGAGGCAATGGAAATGGGTAAAATATTTTGGAGATGCTTTATATATTTTGTGAACTTTGGAAAAGGGAGTGTGACCCTAGTCGGCAGGGGGTTGAGTGTCAACCACCACACACTGTGATGTTGTGGTGTAATTATTATGAACACATGATATATGATATTCTGTATTAAATGTTTATGATACCTAAGTTGGAAGAAGCTAATGATCTTGGTTAACCGGTAAGAGTCTAATGATGTTGGTTATGGGTAAGACTAACGATGTTGGTACTGACATGCTGTGTGATCTTGCAATAAGATATGATTTGTGTTTGAACCATGTGACTGGAATAAAACACATTTAAAAACATATTTTTCTTACAGTAATTCTAGATACTCAGTGATTTGATGGACATGTGATATATGTTTTCTATAATGCTTTACCTGCAGACCATTATTTACGAATTGTATGTTTAAAAAATAATCAGTATCTTGCTATATTTTTTCTTATAGTCGTGTGGGCTTACGATGGGGTGAGGCGTGAGGAGGCTAGAGCATTGAGCTGAAGGAATTGTGAAATTTTAGATTATTTTTCTACAAAAATGTTTTTGATGGAATCTGAGAATTTGTTGGGTTTAGTTTATTATTATTTCCTAATACTAGCTCTTATTTACCTATCAAAAAAAAGTTTATTATTTTCTCGGGTGGGTAGTTGATCTGTGCTGGGTTTTATAGGGTAACTAGTTTTGTATTACTATATTCTAGGGCAGCTGGTGGCAAAGTGTTATATTTTCAGGTTCTCATTATCTTTTTTATATTTTTGAATTAGGCCTTTCGGTGCTGATTTGAGCTTTAGCATGGGATATCTGATAAGATTCCCAGGGTGTGAGCTCCTGGGGTCAGGGGTTTTGGGAGGGGGGCGGTGTTGCACTTGCAAAGCTTCATAACAGTAAACAAAATTTTGCCAGCTTGGGTTTTTGTCTGGATATAAATGCTGCTATTAAAGACGAATATCTGATGCCTTTACAGAAATGAACTTGAGATGCATGTTTTTTTTTTTTTTTTTGGGATAACCATGAGATGCATGTTCTAAAAGACCTTTTAGTTTGATCGAGGTTAATGTTATCGTCTCCATGTTAACTTGCTCTTAGTTTCTTTTGAAAGATATTATTGATGTTTGCCATCTAAAGACTAGGAATTATGTCCAAGAGTCTGATTAAACAGTGATAGATGCCTTAGTTTCAATTTCCTTATGATATAGTTTTAGTTGCTGTTTATTTATTTATTTATTTTTATCTTTTTTTTTGCTTTTGTTTTCTTGTTTTCTTTTTCTTTTTCCTGTCTACCACCATTTTTTACTGACCATGAGAACCTATGCTCTAAACCTGTTTCATTTATGAGCAGTAGGCATGATGAGCTATTTTTGTTTGGGTGACCATTAGAGGAAACTATTTTAATTTAAAGTTTCTAGTTGAGAGCTGATACTGTTGGATTGTATTCATTGGTTATTTTGAACATTGTGGCAAGCACCATACTGAAACTTGAAATTGTGCAGGCCTGGAGTGGGTCATGCCAGAGGCTCCACTGCAATCAATCGTAGTTCTAGGTGAGTTCTTTCTTTGCAAATAGTGCAGTCTTTCTTAATTTACTCTCGGATGTCATTGCTATTGTATTCAATTTTGAACCCTTCAGAACATGCTTGTCAATGTTTTCTTAATGTTGTCTGTGCCAGCTTAACATACCTTATACATCAGTAAGGTGAAATATTTGAAAGTATGTAGTCTTGTTAAGGCCCTTAAGGGACATTATCTTATTAAGTGTTTTTGAAAATTTCATTTGATTAATTTATATGGGTGCGAATGAGCTGAGTCTAGCTGAAGGCAGTTTGCGGTACTGGTTATCCAGTACAGTTGTGGTTTATTAGGACAATACGTCTAAGGGCATCTTGGTTGCTCTGAGCTGATCTTGAGCTTGGCTTGTGCTTGACTAGCCTTGTTCCCACTTGGTTGGGATAGTTGAAGAAGCTTAGGATTTTTCCCAAGTCTACCTGAGCATGTTTGTAGCTTAGTTTAGCATTCATCTTTTGTGCAGAGTTCAACATCTGCCCCGATGCAGATTAACATCTATAATGTCTTCTAAAATTTACTCTGTTTTCTTGGCCACTTCAAAGTTTTCTTTTGGTTCATGTTTGGAACAATGGAATAAAGAATGAGAATGAGAAATCCATTACATTTCCCATTCATTACTGTGTTTGGATGACTCATTAGAGTGAGAATAAGAGTACAAAAATCATTCTGATAGAAATCAAATCCCACTTTTGTCAGTATTTTGATTCCTCTCTTTTACATGATATTGCGATTCACCTCCATTCCCAGTCCTATTCCTACTTCTAGTTTCAAATATAAAATCACCCTCGAATGTTTGTCTAGATAACTTTCTTGAGGGTTTATGCAACCACTTCATAACACCTGATTTATTAGCTACTTGAATCCTTGAGCTGAATCTTGTGTTTTTTTAGTTTGGCTGGTTATGCAATTCGTATTGAAACCTAAACTTGACCTTGGCCTCATTTACCTATTATGGTTTTCAGCAATAAATTTGTCTATGATTGGGTGCTTTGTCCTGGTCCAAAGATCACCACGTCATTGATGATTGAGTCATTAGCTTACTTGGGGAAATTGAAGAGTAGCTGACACTTGGGAGAGAGAATTTGAGAGATGCAGTTCTGGTAGTTTCCAATCAACTAATTCAGATGCCTTGATCCAAAAGGTCAAGAGGGTGTCAACTTAATGACTTGATAACTTAATTTAAGTCATTAAGTAGATTAAACATGTTTGGTAACATAACTTGATATTATTACTTAAAAGTAAAAAATAACTTTTAAGTATTAAGTTAAAATGATTAACTTATTCTTTATCTTAAATATTTTCTTACCTCATGTGCCCATGCTTAGTGAGGGCATTATATGACCACGACACATTTAGAACTCATCTTTTATAGTAAGTATTTTTTAATTATCTTGTACATCTATAATAAATGTTTGACAAATAAATTTATTACTTAAGATTAGTCAAGTGAATATTAGTTAAAATTGATGAGGTTAAGTATGTCAATTTGATGATTTAGAATAAAATTTAAGTTAGCTTTACCAAAAAACCTTAATGCTTAAAGTAAAAATGAAGTAATAAATTTTAAGTCAACAATTGAAGAATAATTTAACTTAAAATTAACTTAATTTATTACTTAATAGATATTAAGTTTTACCAAACACCCTCAAAGTTAGAATTGTACCATGGAAGGATAGAAAAAGGAAGGTGGAAAAGTGACATAAGGAGGGGACTTCCTACAATGTGGATGGTAGGTAGTGATATTAGTGTGATCTATGCTCAAATGAGAAAATTTAGTTGACTGTGAATTGTTTGATGCATATGTGAATTTGATAGTTCTGTTTTTTATTTTTATTTTGAGCTTATCAACCCACTGTTTAAAGATGTCACCTTTATATACATGTGCGTGTGTGTGTCTTTATATATAATGAAACAGATTTGTATGAGAATGAAAATTCTCCGCTGTGTAATTCAAATGGATTTTTCTTAAAATAGTTTATTCATTACAGTGAGTAAATTTGATTGTGGGTGGTACAGGAGAGAGAAATTTGAAGACAAAAGTGAACCCAGGCAATGTTAATAAAGAAAAGAACTAGAAAAGTTTACAATTCCATTTCCATCGAGAAAGGATTCTATTTTTTATTTTATTTTATCATTGTCAAATCCTGCTTATTAATATTCTCTTTTGGATTTTCAATATTTTATGGGAGTCTGTGTATTGAGTGTTCTACTGCTGCTTGACTTTTAATAGTAGTATAGATATTCAATTATATTAATGAATTAGGTAGGTTATTGTTTTTTAATTAGTTGGAGGATAGTTTGTCCAACATATTTTTGAAGATTCTATCTAGAGTGGCGTTAGATTAGTCTAATGATGGTTGAGTCCAACCTTATTGAGGCTGAATACCATTCTGGTTCAAGAATGTGGACCAAACACTGCTTTTTCGCATCTCACCATTAGGAGGAATCGGTATAGGTTTGATGAACAGGAGGTTCATAAGTTCTTCCTGTTGTGGAGTATTTAAGGGAAGGAAAGGTTATTGTTTTAAGACAACATTGAAAGCGTGGATGCCATTTAGGGCTTTGGGCATATGATGGATCAGCTGGGAGCTTGTAGAGCAAGTTTGAAACATTAGTTGGAATTACCATTTTCAAGAGGAAGTTACTTGGGAAAAGCAAAATTTTTTGACTAGAAATGATGTAATTGGATATAGTTTATCTCTCTTATATTAACTTTGTGGGCCTGATCAACAGGGAAGCCTGTGGTAATCTTAAGGTCTCACAAGGGCTTGCATGGGTACATGTTATCTCCTCTACTTTAGAGGACAAGGGCAGGAATTTAAAAGAGGGTGGGCTAAGAAGAGGGGCTGAAGGAGTGGGCTGTGGAAGGAGGCCCATGGCAAGGTGATCAAGGTGTGTGAGGGCCGGGTCAAGTCGGGCTCTTTGTGTGGGCTGGGCAGGGTAATCTGATTGGGCAAGCAATTTCTGGATTGGGTCATCAG
Source organism: Vitis labrusca (assembly GCA_011039315.1). Classification (NCBI taxonomy): domain Eukaryota; kingdom Viridiplantae; phylum Streptophyta; class Magnoliopsida; order Vitales; family Vitaceae; genus Vitis; species Vitis labrusca. Next base: position 95,440 of record JAAKHE010000871.1, on the reverse strand, counting down.
GCTGTAGGCCTTAGCAAGTCTGTTAGCAGGTTGGGGGTGCAGGGAGCCAAACCCATTTGAGCTTAAAGTGATTTAAGGCTCCTTTTAATCCTGAAGGCCTCCTCCTTAGTGGAATGTCAAGCTATGGGAAGGAGTCTGAAGCCTTCGTGGACTTGAAGCTCTCTCAGCCAATGTTTCAACCCACGAGCACTGATGAGGCCCTCATGGTGCTAGCAAGACACCTTGGTTTAACCTCGCTCTCGGTTTCTTCTTTTGAAAATCAGGCAGCTTCTTTTTCTTCTCTTTCTGGGGATTGTCTCTTTTTGAAAGGTTAAGTGGGCACTGAAGTTGCTTCCTTGGGAGTGGGTTGTGAACCTTTAAGAATGGTTTTGGTGGATGACACCTGGGTGGAGTTTGAGGCAAGGCTGAAAGATGCCTCAGAGAGTGGGACAACTAGGGAAAAGGAGCAGGTCTTGGTTTGGTTCTGAGGGAGGAGGTGCCTCCGGAGGATTGTGTCCTCAAGCAACTTAGCTGCCTTTAGCAACTGGTTGGGCTTGCTGATAGTAGGTTTCAAAGCTGAGATTTTAGCTTTCCTAAGTAAAATGAAGGCTAGAAAGGAGGTGAGGGACCGGGAGGGTGGGAAGAAGAGGAAGTACTCCTTCAAAATTTGAAAGGAAATTAAAAAAGTTGGAATGTTTTGTGAATTATAAGAGAACAGAAGGTAAACGATCAGCAAATTGGGAAATTGCTGCAGTTGGTACATGATGCTAAATTTCATCTCGTGTGATGTTAAGAGGGGTGAGGAAGATTACCTAGGCCTTGGTTAGACTTCGAAAGGCGACTTGGTATGTCCACAAGAAGATTGAGTGGGGGCATTATGCTTTTCTAGGTCCAGGGCAATTGGTTTTTGTTTAGGAAGGTGGTTTGTTGTTTCTCTTTTCCTTTTGCTCACCTTTCTATTTGTATACCCCGTGTGTGTTTTGGTGCACCTTTATCAAGCTCTTTTAATTTACTTGCTTTTTTACCTATATATATATATATATATATATATAT